>JAXCGZ010010416.1:0-27500 GCA_037179515.1 Halocaridina rubra | reverse complement strand
TATATATATATATATATATATATATATATATATATATATATATATATATATATATATATATATATATTGAATGGAGAATGCCAATTTTAGAAGATGAGAATGATAGAGATATAACAAAAGAGTAGGTATGCCTGGAATTGAGAGCAACGAAATAAGATAAAGCACCAGCGATAGATGGGTGCCATTTTGAATGCTTGTCAAAAGGTGGGGAGGCATTAGTAGAATGGATAGTTAGGTTGTTGAATATAAGTTTCAGGAAAGGAAGAATCTCAGTTTTTTGGAGTAGTGCATGTGTAGTTCTACTTTACAAAAGGAAGGGAGATAAGTATGAGTGTAGAGCTTTAGGGGAATTAGTTTGTTGAGTATAGTTGGTAAGGTATATGGAAGAGTGTTAATCGAGAGAATTAGGATTGCTACTGAGAGATTGATTGGGGAAGAACAGTGAGGGTTCAGGAGAGGAAGAATATGTATGGATCAGGTGTTTGTGTTAAGACAGTTGTGTGGGAAGTTTTTGAAGAAAGGTAGGGACACTTTTATGGATCTAGAGAAAGCGCATAACAGGGTAGATAGAGAAGATTTGTGGAGGGTGTTGCGACTGTATGGAAAAAGTGGAGGTTTGTTGAATGCGGTGAAGAATTTTTGCATGAATTGTAGAGCATGCATGAGAGTTGGGAATGGTATGAGTGATTAGTTTGAGGTGAATGTTGAGTTACGTCAAGGTTTTGTAATGTCGCCTTGGTTGTTTAATGTGTATATGGATGGAGTGGTAAGGGAAGTAAATGAAAAAGTATTAGACAGAGGCTTGGATCTTGTGGGTGAGGATGGAAGGTTGTGGAAATTGAGTCACTTGCTATTTGCGGATGGTATTGTACTGGTGGCTGATACTGAAAATGAGTTGAATCATTTGGTGACTGAGTTTATTAGTGTGTGTGAAAGAAGGAAGTTGCGGGTGAATATTGGTAAAAATAAAGTCATGAGATGCACGAGGAGTGTTAATGTTGGCAGAACGGAAGTTGGAGTGAATGGGGAGTTGCTTGAAGAAGCTTAGAGCTTTAAGTATCTGGGGTCGCATGTATCAAGGAGTGGACGAGGTGATGTAGAGGTAAATCACAGAGTGAAGGAAGCAAGTAAATGTCTAGGTGGTTTGAAAGGTGTATTGAGAAATAGATATTTGGGAATGAATGCAAAGAGAAGGATATATGAAGGTGTGATTGTGCAGACAGCATTGTATGGAGAAGAGACTTGGAATGCAAGAGAGGATGAAAGGAAGAAGTTGAATGTAATGGAGATGAGGTGTTTGAGAGATATGATTGGTGTATCTAGAATAGATAGAGTAAGAAATGAGGATGTCAGACAGAGAACGTTTGTTGGAATGAAGCTGTCAGATAGGTTAGATCACAGAGTGTTGAGGTGGTTTGGACAAATGGAAAGGATGAGTGATGAACGAATAGAGAAGAGAGTGTGAAGTGCAGAAGTGATTGGACCTAGGTCAAGAGGGAAACCTAGAATGAGATGGATGGCTGGCGTGAAAAGAGCACTGACTGCACGTGGATATCAGTGGAGCAGGGAAGAGTGAGTGCAAGATATAGGAATGAGTAGAGGAAGATTGTACATATATAATACTACCCAAAGGGATTTCTCACACATGCTAATTCAGTGATGTTTTGGTGGACGGGTGTGAGGGGAGTTGCCATATGATGAAGCGGTGGGGGTAAACCAACTACGGCTGTCGGGACTCATTGTGGAATAACTTTGCCCACCTACTTTGTGGATGACCCCAGCAGGGTGGAAGGGGAGGAGACGTGGCAATCCATTATCCCCAAGGAGCTGAGAGAAGTGGTTGAGGTATGCATTTATCGTGGTGAATGCGTGTTTCTTAGCTCAGCCACCCCCTTTACAAGGGGGTAAAGGCATATATATATATATATATATATATATATATATATATATATATATATATATATATATATATATATATATATATATATATATATATATATATATATATATATATATATATATATATATATATATATATATATATATATATATATATATATATATATATATATATATATATATATATATATATATATATATATATATATATATATATATATATATATATATATATATATATATATATATATATATATATATATATATATATATATATATATATATATATATATATATATATATATATATATATATATATATATATATATATATATATATATATATATATATATATATATATATATATATATATATATATATATATATATATATATATATATATATATATATATATATATATATATATATATATATATATATATATATATATATATATATATATATATATATATATATATATATATATATATATATATATATATATATATATATATATATATATATATATATATATATATATATATATATATATATATATATATATATATATATATATATATATATATATATATATATATATATATATATATATATATATATATATATATATATATATATATATATATATATATATATATATATATATATATATATATATATATATATATATATATATATATATATATATATATATATATATATATATATATATATATATATATATATATATATATATATATATATATATATATATATATATATATATATATATATATATATATATATATATATATATATATATATATATATATATATATATATATATATATATATATATATATATATATATATATATATATATATATATATATATATATATATATATATATATATATATATATATATATATATATATATATATATATAGTCAAATAAACATATTAAGATATGTAATATCGTAATAATAATAATATAATAAAAATATATAAAAGTCTAGCCAGGATATATAGATGTTAATCCTACTTACAATTACTATTCCTGTCTTGTACCTGCTTTTACGTTGAGTATTTTGGTGATTTTGTAATATATATATCTTCACATCTGAACAGCTTCAACACTTCGTTTGTCGATATAGTTTTTTATTTCTTTATCAATATTTAATCTCCAATGCTTTGAATGTCTCTCAGCCTTTATTTTTCATTGTCAGCATTCTCTTTTTTTTCAATTTTGATAATAATAATAATAATAATAATAATAATAATAATAATAATAATAATAATAATAATAATAATAATGATAATAATAATAATAATAATAATAATAATAATAATAATAATAATAATAATAATAATAATAATAATAATAATAATAATAATAATAATAATAATAATAATAATAATAATAATAATAATAATAATAATAATAATAATAAGAGGCTAAGGAACAAAAGTGAGAGAAGATAAAGTCAAAATGCAGAAGTCTTGACTTCAAAGAGTGAGGGGGTAAACTTTGCTTCATCTTTTATTTAAAAAGCATATAAACTTGATATTTGCTTTGGCATGAGGAGCATGCTGCCCTCCAAGTTTCTCTGGTTTTATCGTTTTAACTTAAAGGAAGTATTTCTTTGCATTAACAATTCATCGTATCATATGATCATTTCTTATTTTACCAATTTATTGCATTTCAGAGAAAGGTCGGAAATTGTAAACAAATGCAAAAAATCTCACTGAAGGTTTCAGTCAAGCGTTTTTATAGTTTATAAAAGGGATAACTGTTAAAAAGATTAAATTACATCTCAAATGTCATTTAAATCTAAAAGAGAATCCTATTTTCCTGATGCAAGAGAAATATATGACGATTATTTGTGATAGTAATTTTCACTTAAGTTAATGCCAGGCTTGAATACAAAATATGAAATATTTTTATATGCAGTCAGACACATATGTCTATTCACTACACAATGAACGAAAGAGTTTAAGTGTACATTTTAGATATGCTGCAAACTGTCACTATGTTTGCTGAAATGAAGCTAATTATTTGGATATATCGAAGCATGTGAAGCTTGTTGATGGTGAGTACAGTGAAGCTGCAGACGATCACTGTTACTGTGGCTCTAACCACAAGAGAATGAGTTGGAGACACTGGTATCAGCTATATACTTATTTAATTTCAATAAAATTGGAGTTAAATATGCCTATATTTTGCAAAGGCTATGCAATTACAAGTGGGGATAATGATTATAAAAACGCTTGCATATTTGCATACACATATGTAATAGTTGCAATCTTCCTTGTAGAGGGGGTGACTTATTCAATCCACACACACATTCACCAGAGGCCAGTTAACACTAATCAGTCCTTTTTGCTCTTTGAAGATAAAATGTAGTCACAAATCCCTTATCAGCAAGTGTAAATGGGTTAGGATTTTCTGCCATGTGGATTAAGAACTCCAATTGGTTTGCCTTATCCATTTTATCTCATGGAAATTTCTTTTACAGCGACCCATCCTGGTTGCAGCATTGATAAGGTGTGAAAAACCCTCTCTTCGTGCATTCCTATCTTTAGCACTCTCTCTTTTATAACAATAATAATAGTGATTTACTTTTTTTAAGATATAACCAATGTGGGGCCCATTTAGAGAGAATGGGTAATACATAGGATGAGGGGAAAGCAAGACAACCTCCGTTTTCACTTGCTTTTCGTAAAATTTTATTAAGTAGGATGGAACGGAGGAATGAGAATCCCCTCTTCTGCATTGCCTTCGCACAAGTAACCACGATTTGCCGGGGTAGCTTGGCAGAAGATCCAGCCATAACCCTAGTAACTGAATTTCTTATTGTGTATAGTTGTGGTGAAAGTGAATGATTATGAAAACGGGGGATGAGATAGGGAGATTGTTGGTGAAAAAATAGATTGATCACCTTGACTTGAGTGAAACTAAGTTCAAAAATAATGGTGAGCTGACGTTTGGCAGTGTGGTAGGGAGGTTGTCTGCAGCTGAAAAACGGCTAGGAAAAGGGAGAGTGGCTTTGTTGGTAAGTGAAAAGATAAGTATGTGTATAGGGGACGGAAGAAAATATCATCTCAAATAACAATAGCTCAAATGAGACTGTGATGTGAAGATTGGGCGCTTGTGAAAGGAGTGAGAAAGGAAGAGAGAATTTTGGATGAAATTGAAATGAGTTTGTAGAAGACTCGGGAAAATGTTGATGGGAGATTTGTATGCTAGAGTTGGAAATGGCACAGTGGTTGTGTAATTGCAATGTATTGAATGCCAGGTAGGAATGAGATTGAAGATAAAATGATAGGAATGTGTACTAAGGGAGAGTGAGATATTGATTACCAATACAGTATTTAAAAAAAGGATGGGTGTAAATATGCATAGGTCATAGCATATAATGTTTGAGTAGTAGACAGAGCATTAATGGATTATATTGTGGTGGACAGGATGGTAATTAGAAGAATATTGAATGTGATTGTACTGAGAGGGGCTAGTGGTGGCATATCTGGTCATTATTTAGTGGAATGTAGAATGAGAGTGGGAGAAAAATGGAGAAAGAGGAGAAGTGGGAGAATAAGAGAGGAGCTAAAATTGAGTCAACAGGATAAGAAAGAGAAAGACTGTGAGCATAAGACTAGTTTGAGAATTGAGTGGAGTGTAGTAAAAGAGACAAAGTGGAGGAGGGAGTAGTAGAATAGAATTGCTTCAAGGGGGGAACTATGAAGTGTGCAGAAGGCAGTGTGTGGAGAAAAACTAATAGGTGGAATGAAAAGGAAAGGTAGTGAACAATGGAATGAGTAGGTGGGTACAGTAGTGGCTGAAAAGAAGAAGCATTTGAGGAATGGTTGCACATAGGTGATGTAGACGGTTCTGGAAGGTAAAGTACAAAGAGGTGGTTAGTGTAGCACATGATGAGGAAGGCAAAAAGAGAATCGGATGTGAGGTGGGGTAGATGCCTTTTCTTGGAATTTCAAGAGGAATCTAAATATATTTTCAGAGAAGGTGAAAAGAGTGCAGTAAGCAGAATCTGGTAGGGAGGAGAGGGTGAACTAGCAAATGGAAAGTTACTAGTAGATGACACAAACGTGTGACAGACTTGAGCTGAGTATTTTAAGGAACTGCTAATTTGATTAAGATGATAGAGAAGCAGAGATTGTGATTGTGGGAAATGAATGGAGAATGCCAATGCTTGGTGTGAGCATAATAGGGAAATGCCAAAAGATTAGGTGCAAATGGCAGTTTGGTTAGCTTGTTGAATGTATGTATCAGGAAAGGGAAGGTTCCAGTTGATTGGAGGAGTGCAAGGTATATGAAAGTGTAAATTGAGAGAAGAAAGAGAGGTACTGAAAGAGTGTTTCCAAAAGAACAGTGTGTTCATGGAAGGAAGAAGATGTGTGGATCAGGAGTTTGTGTTTAGACAGTGTGTGAATAGTTCCTAGAGAAAGTTAGGGACACTTTGGGTTTTTATAGACTTATAGAAAGGGCATGGAAGAGTTAACAGAGAGGCGTTGTTGAGTGTGTTTTGACAGAATGTACAGAATAAGAGGAAGTTTGATGAATGCTGTCAAGATTTTTTACATGAATATTAGATCATGCATAAGAGTCAGGAAAAGTATGAGTAATTTATTTGAGTTGAATATAAGGTTACATCAAAGCTGTGTAATATTACCATAGTTGTTTAATATGTATATTAATGGAGTGGTAAGGGAAGCATATGAAGGAGTAATGGACAGAGGATTGGGATTAGTGGTTGAGTATAGAAGGTTGTGGAAATTAAATTGGTTACTATTCAGAGGTGACTGAGTTTACCAGGGTGTATGAAAGAAGAAAATTTCAGCTGAATATAGGTAAAAATATTGTCATGAGATGCACTAGGAGTGTTAATGTTGGGAGATTGAATGTAGGAGCAAACGGAGACTTGTAGAGGGTGGATTGAGAGACAACTTTGGATCCTTCAAAAATTTATTAATATATACCAGAACGCAATTTAAAACCCTGCAACCAAAAAAAATAAAACTATTAACATTTTGGCAGCCAAAAAAATAATATTTGCATAGATTTTAAAAATTAAAATATAACTTGACAATGCAATACAAAAAAAGGAAAAAAAAGGGTCAGTTTTTACATATTATACCTAATATTCATCACTATTCAGGAACATCATTCTCATAAAATATTTATTTACTCACCCTGCTTGGGCCTTTTCTAATTTTCAAGATTATATTATTTTTAATATTCCTTGGTCCTAAACATTATTTTATCTTCTTTATCTATCGACCATGCTGCACGAAATTATATTGAAGAATTAAAATGACGGGCTTACTCATCCAAAAAATAAACAAAAAACAACAGCTTAGACAAAAGATATTTATATAATTCGTTACAAGGAAAATGTATATCGTACATGGGGAACATAAATTAAATATATATTCTCTACAATAGTTCCCTCCCAAAAAGCGGCTCTAATAATAGACATAATCGTTGCTACTCTTAAATCTTATTTTTCTACCTGAGGATGATGTTGCAACTTTAGGAGGAACTATGTTCTGAGAATCAGGATTGACTTAGGCTTGGTTATCACTATTATTTTTAATATAATCATCCAAATCACTCTGTGTTTGAGTATGCTCTAGTGGTTTAACAGTACTTGGTTCAGGCATTGCATTAGGCTTGATTACTGGTTTCAAGCAATCAACAGAAACACAACTACATACATCATTAGACAATTGTATAAGAAAATGCTTAGGCATGTGCTTAATAACCTTACATGGTCCTGAGTATGGGGCCTCCAAAGATATCGTTACTCTATCAACTCATAACCGAACTTTATCACAGCTGTCTAAGTCTTTAGGAATAAAAGTCTTTGAAAAGCAATGGCACCTACCACTAGCTAAGTCACTGACATCTAATTTGAACATTTCTTTGGCAAAAAACTTGCAGGTGAGTTTCTTAAATCACTAGTGTTAGAACTGCTTGTGTCTACTATAAGTTTTGGTAATAAAAATGAGGTACCAGTAACAGCACTAAATGGGGAAAATCAATTTTCATTTGGAGTTTTATGAATACCAAGAAGTATAATGGGTAGGATTGTAACCAATTTTCTTTTCTATCCATGAGAGCAGATTTAATTGTTCTGTGAGTATGCTTTATCATTCCATTAGATTGGGGATAATAAGCGGTTGTTTTTAACCTATGGAATCCTACAACTGGTGATATTTCTTGAAACATTTTACTCTCACACTGAGAACCACGATCAGTAATAACATGGAGAGGAACTACAAATCATGACATTCATGCATTTATGGGAGCTTACGCTACAGTCTGTGCAGTGATATCTGCCAATGGTTGTACTTCTGTCCAACGAGTGGATCGATCACTGCATATCAATAAATAAATATATATATGGACTAATATATGGGTCTGAAGGATTTTGAACTATGGGAAAGGGACCTATAATACTAATACTCAGATGTACTGTTTGAAAGCGTGATGAGGGAAAGTCAAAGTTACTTGGACTGTTGACAAGACAAGCACTCTCTACACAATTCTCTGAGGGATCGGTCCATGTCATGCTAAAAATACATATATTTTACCAATTTCAAGGTTGACTTTATAACGGGGTGAGATAAGCTTATGAAGGCTATTAAATATTGACATACATAGGGATTCTGGTATAAAAGATTCAGAGAATGATGTAGATGTATCAAACAACACCTTCTTTTCTTCATTTAGTAATCGGAAAGGACTTAACTTATCAGAGTATGCCTGGTGCTCTTCATCTAGAAACTGAACTTCCGCAATTTCAGGTAAATCACAAATATCTAATATAACTGTGTTAGTAGGTTGCTGTGGGGATGTTGCTCTTAAGTTTCTTTTTTACTGAGGGGACTCAAAGAACTGAACTCGGTCAAGAGCTCACAAACAAACAGGACAGCTATTTATTTTGCACCCCACTCCAGCAACCACTGCTCACTTAAATGGAACTCAGAATTCAATTTCTATTAATTTTGGTAATGCAATGACTTATTAAAAAAAATGAATTAATTCATTAAAAGCTGGAACAAATTTTGAATTTAAAATTTTTGAATTCTACCTCGAATCCCGGAGATGGTGAGCACGATTTCGATTCCCAGCACCACAGACGGATGCCAAAACTTTAGCCTCAACTCGACGATCACCTCTGTCACACAGGTAGAGTAGAATAGAGGACACTGCAACTGCAGAAACAGAAATGACATCGTTAATAATGGGAAAACTGAAGGCACAAGCACACAAATAATGAGTTTCCATTATTATTCTACTGTATGAAATTATAGGTTAGTCACAGCTAACCAGAAAGATTTACACTACCGTAAGAGCATACAAAACCATTAATTATTTGACAGCATTAGTGTAAAACAATTTATTCACAATAAATGAAGAATAAGCAAGACAAATACATTATGTATTCCTTAAATTGTTGGTAACCGTAAAAGTCTGCAATGCAAATAGGACCAAATTACTTATTATTTGCAATTTATATGGTAAAACACTTTATTTACGAGATAGATATGTATTCATTCACTTTTGGTTAGCTAGAAATAATTGCAGTGCAAAAAGGGCAAAACCACCTTTTGAAATACTTGCAGCTTCTAACTCAGAATACTTTGTTCCCAATATATGAAGAATCAGTAAGATAAATACAGTATTTATTCATTAAATTGTGGTTAACAAGAAACATTTGCAATACCAACAGGGTAAAATTAATTATTAATTACTTGCAGTTTATAGTGTAAAACACTTTAGTTAATTTATTAATTATTTGCAACTTATATATAGTAAATCACTTTATTTACGAGTTTTGACGAAAAGCACTTTATTTACGATGATAGAAAGGGGTGAAAGGAAATTAGAATTCGTTAGGAAAAAGGGATAAATTTTTACGTGGTAATGAGCAATCTTCTGAGGACGAGATTATACTTTGGTACTCTCAGTGAAAGAAATTTCTTATCAATGCATATCGGCTGTAATTTCCAGGTCAAGGAATTAAATTTGGCATATGAGATATCAGTTACTTAATCTACAAAAGTTCTTTTTCTATGGGAATGGAATCTGCAAAATATTTCTTAATATTTTATCAGAAAAGGATATGACCAATAGCGAATTTGACCAGTTTCTCGAATTCGCAAGTTGCTTGACCAACGAGCTTTGCCATACACTATCTCTCACCTTGTTTGTGCCAGACGAATTCCTGTGAAGACGCCACGTAAAAAAAGTTTGAAGTAAGCTTGACTGCTAAGGCAAGATCTCGCCTCTGGGATGTTTGGCCGCCAATTGAGGGCGATTCTGCCTCTCTATTGGTGATGTCATCATTCGGCCCTCTGTAATATATATATTCAGAGCAGTAAATCGTTCATATTAAATTCGAGGGCTACTGTAGTGTTGGTCCCTGGCAGGCACTTTTGCCAAAGATGCAAGGGAGAGACAGTATTTAAGGTGCAACAAGCGGAAGCAAACAAAAAATAACGAGAAATATTATGGGCAAAATAGGTTACTGGCGAATAATCTCCAGAACGTTCTTTGCTTTGCAGGAGACGCAATTTCAACTATTCAAATAATAAAGGAGCACCTGAAATATATCTAGACAGGCTAATAACAAAGTTGTCAGCAAGAGCAATTTATATAATATAACAAAATTTATAAGCAAAGCAATTTTATAATAAGAAAATTGCGGAAACAACATATCTAACAGACTCGTTAGGATTATAGTATTGTTCATGAGAAAAAGAAAAAGCAAAAAGCAGAGAAATAGGAGGGAAATTTTTATATTAAGATCATGCTTTGTACACGTAAAATAGTAATAATTAAAATATATTTAGAACAAGCTATAAGCTGAAATATAAATTGCAAATAATCATAATCTGCAAAATGCAAGGAGTGAGAATTATTTTAATAAGAAAAGAAAAGACAGTTTAAAGTTACTAAATGAAATATCAAGTCAACTACTACAGCCTATGGTGACTTTGAGCAAAACACTGTCACAGTTGCGAAAGGCAGTTTGATACAAATGTTATGTAAAACTCTCATATAACTAACATTGGCAAGATATTCTGGTAAGATAGATAAATACCCTTGCTGTCTATCAGACTTAGTTGGATTAATACTTTTAAAAGCACTGCAAAGTGGCTAATGGTCTGTTAACGATAATACATAATGGCCTTTAATTTGAGAAGGGAAATGTAATACTGCTAAGTAAGTGGCAAGAAGCTCCTTATCAAATGTATAATATTTTCTTTGTGATTGAGAAAGTTTCTTCGAGAAAAATCGCACAGGAATAGTTTGCTCATTAACGATTTGATGGAGTGCAGCTCCTACAGCATATTGACTACTATCAGTTACTAACTGAAAATAGGCATAACCTGTTTGTATGTGCGCGTGATCTTTCAGGTTAGACCGAACCTCCTTAATTTCACCAAAAGAAAGCTTTACCGTTTCAGTTAATTCTAATGATTTGTGATTTGGCTTCAGTCTTATGCATTCTGTTATAGGTAAGACATTTGAGGCAAATTTAGGAACTAATTTCCTATAAAAGCAGATCATGCCCAAAAATCGACGCAATCTCTTTGAATCAGTTGGGTAAGGAAATTCGGACAATTCATATATCTTATTTGCTATAGGACAAAGAACATCAGCACTAACACTGAACACAAAATAGACATTTATTCAAAGAAAGTTTAAGATTGTACTTATTAAGGATATCAACTACTACTTCATGATCCCTTAAATGGGCTTCTTCACTATCTGAAAATACATATCGTTCATGTATATAAATACACACGTTGTGTTTCAGAATATCTTGTCCATTGCTCTTTGAAAATTTGCGGCCACGTTACGGAGGCCAAAGGACATATAATGAAACTCAAATAGCCCAAAAGGGGTAGTTATAGCTGTTTTCGGGACATTGTCCAGGTGTACCCTAATATGATGATAGGCCGAAGTTAAGTCAATCTTTGAGAAACAAATTTTATTTGCAAGTTTAGATGAAAAAAGAAATAATATTGAGAATAGGGTATTGGTCTATTTTCATAATGGAGTTAATAATCAATAATCACCACAAGGGCGGTATTTACCATTACTCTTAGGGACTAGGTGTAAGGGAAAACTCCACTCACTTTTCAGATGGGACAATGATGCCCGAGCTTTGGAGTGCGCGGACTCCTTCTTGAAGATCCTTAAATTTTTCTTCACTTAGCTGACGTGTCTTTGCAAATATACTACCTGTTACATAACAGACTTCATCTCTATTATCATGAGGAGAGGTAACATTTGGATACTTATTCAGCAATATTTCAATCCTTGGAGGAATCTGGACTTCATTAATAACTACATTACCAGATGATCGAGACAAGGGGGCATTGACTTTTCTTTCTGTAGTACTGTTAATAATTAGTCTCATTTTACAATCAATGGAAAGACAAAAAATTTTAAGAATATTAAAACCGAGCAAAGGATGTACAGTATCAGCTTAAATAAAAGTCCACATGAATGAACGCCTTAAGCTAGGAATATGAATAGCTTGTCTTGCTTGGTCATGACATTTTATACCTTCCCCAGTGCAAGAAGATATTGAAATAGGTGAAGGTTCTATTACAATTCAGTATCAATTATAAAGTTAAACTTTGTAGCTCCAAGTTGAGCAGCAACTTCTAAAAGTGGCGGGTCTGCCAAAACAAAATTGGCTACCCGCCCCTCTAGTTTTCTGAGGAAGGGGTTGGTGGTCTGGAATTAGGTATCATTTCACAATTTGATTTTCCTACCATTAACACTATGGTTTACAAGTATTGGCACAATCAGTAAAATAAATAAGTGCCCTATACACTTTTGTTCACCGGTCCTTATTAATTAGGCATACACCAATAGAAATGGACTTGTAATCTGTTTTATCCTTATTTGGAACACTTCGCTTTACCGGATTTCGTTGCTGTACAGCCATTACTGAAGACTTACTAACATGTGGCAACAAGTCATCAGCCAACTTGCCTAATTGTGACAAATTTAACTCTTTTTGAGAGGCTATCACGGGTGAAATAGTTGAGGGCAAAGCTTGTAAAAAATTTGTGACTTATTATATCATCAGTAACCCCTATTGTAGTTGCTGTGGTAATCATCTCTTGCAAATAAACAGAGGACCTACCCAATATATTAGGTTTCTTCATTAACCTAGCTTATAATTCTGGCTTCGTTTTCTCAAATATACTGATAGCCACTTCCTTTAGTGTCTTTTAGTCAGAATGCACTAGGTCAATCACATAATATGGTAATCTTGAGACCATCTTGGCTGGCAATGCTGCAATTAGACTGAAAAATTTGGTAACATTCACGGTGATTATGTTTAAGTGAAATTGTACTTCAGTGATGGAGAACCGTCCATGAACCAAAGTCTCCATGAAGGCAGGAGGCTTTATTGCTATGGAGTGGGCCATCCCTGAATCTTCGTCTCCAGAATCCCGTGTGGCTGTAAGTCCCTTCTTTGCCAGATATCTTGGGAAGTTAGCTCTTGTTTTCTTTGGCGGGTCACTCCGGGGGTAACCACTTTTTGCAGAGGGTGGATTGAAAAACAGCTGTGGACCCTTCACTTATTTATTAATATATACCAGAACTCAATTTAAAACCCTGCAATCAAAAGAATAAAACTAAAATTTTGGCAGCAGAAAAAATAATATTTGTTTAGTTTATAAATTTGAAATTATAACATGACAATACAATACAAAGAAAAGTAATGAGGTAATTTATTTGCATATTATACCTAATATTCATCACAATTTAGGCACAGTACCTTACTCATAAAATATTTATTTACTCACCCTATTTGGGGCTTTTCTGATTTTCAAGATTATATTATTACTTATATTCCTAGGTTCTAAACACTATATTATCTTCTTTATATATCGAACATGCTGCACGACATCTTATTGAAGAATTAAAATGGCGGGCTTAATCATCAAAAACATAAAAAAAATGCTTAGACAAAAGAAAATTATACAATTCATTACAAAGAAAACAAATATCGTAAATGGGGAACATAATTGAAATATATATTTTCTACAGACTTGCTTGAAATAGTTGAGAGCTTTGAGTATCTAGGGTCAAAGGAAAGTATGCGGAAGTAAGCCAAAGAGTGATAAGAAATAGATATTAAAGAATGAATGCTAAAAGAAGGATATATGAAGGTGTGATTGTGCCAACAACACTGTATGGAGCAGAGACTTGGAATACAAGAGAGAATGTAAAGAATAAGCTGAATATAATGGTGAGGAATTGCTGGAGAAGTATGATTGGTGTATCTAGAATAAATGGAGTAAGAAACAACATGCAGAGAACGGATGTTGATAGAAACTGTCGAATTGGTTAGATGATAGAGTGATGAGTTGGTTTGAGCTCATGGAAAGGCTGATTGATGAACAACAAGCAAAAACAGTGTGGAGTTGAGAAGTGGGTGGAGAAAATGCCATATGTTTAGTAGGTTGGCCATGGCACCAGCCTCCCATTAATAGACTAAAACTGAAGGTATTAGGATGTAACTAGGACTGGTCCAGACATTTAGAAGTTGAGTCTTCCTTCAGGATGGTCCTCTCCTCATGCCTACATCTTCACTGAATATTCTGGCATATTCATTACACACCTCATGCTATTCCATTACATTTGACAAGTCACAACATTTCCCACATCTATCTCTCTTTCTCTCTTTTTTCATGCTATTCCAATATATTTGACAAGTTACAACATTCCCCATATCTGTCTCTCTTTCACTCTTTTTTCCTCACATTTGTTATTATTTATGGGAGGTCCACAGCTAATGACCCCCAGTACCCGGCATAGAGGGGTGCGAAGAATCTCCGGGGACCTTGTTGACTCCACTATTGGCTTGAGGGCAGAAACGCCTGGTGGTAGTAATGGTTCTGCCCTTAACCTTGCACATCCCAATAGATCTGCTTTTTTCACTATTCACTATTCTAACTTTCATGGGCTGAACTCTAATCTTTCGTCTGTGGAACAGCACTTAGGTACTTTCCTCCCTAACCTCCTCCTCCTATCTGAAACCCAGCCGTCTATACATGCTTCGACTGACCCGATTCAAATCTCTCACCATAACCTGTACACTCGTTTTCTTTCCAAAGGTGGGGTCTGTGCCTACTACAACACTAACACTCCTACTGCGAGGCTCATGGACCTGGAATCTCCTGAATTTGATGTTCTCTGGCTAAAAGTCTATCTCTCCACTACCACTATCTTCCTTTGCTTCTGCTACTGTTTTCCAAACTCCACCGAGTTTGTGTCTTTCTTTGAATATATGTCTTCGTGCCATGAGTCCTTCCTATCTTCTCACCCACATGCCGAAGCTCTCTACATTGGAAACTTCAATGTACACCACAGTGACTGGCTTCAATCCTCTCACACTGATGTGGGAGGAAGTGAGGCCCTTGTTTTCTCTATTACTCACGATCTGGATCAAATTATCAAACATCCTACTTGTGTTCCTGATCGTCACAAACAAATAGCAAACACTCTTGACCTATTTTTTTAATTCTAACCCTTCAAACTACTCTTATTCTGTGCTTTCCCCTCTTGGTATATCTGATCACTCTATGATCTCAGTCTCTTCCATTTTCACTTCCCCTCCACCGATTCCTTCTACTCAGTGCCGCCTTTGGCACTTCGAGCATACCCAACATGAAAATTTGCGTAACTTCGTCTTTGACTTCCCATGAGATGACTACTGCTTTCGGTCCCGCAACCCTGATCAGATAGCTCTAAAAGTTGTCGACATCATGACTGCAGGAATTGAGGCATACATCCCCTCTTCTACAAAAACTTTCTCTCCCCCTATACCTAGGTTTGGCCGTGCCTGTTCCATGGCTATCCAGGCTAGAAATTGGGCACACCGATCTTACCAAGCCTCTCCTTCCGATTTAATTCGCTCTGGTTTTATTATGGCTAGGAATCACTGTACTGCTCAGATTAGAGGGTCTAAGGCAAGTTGTTGGCCATAACTCCTCTCCCTCTGACAAATGCTTCTGGTCCTTAGCCAAAAACCTCTTCAAAAACTTCTGTAACTCAAGCTTTCCCCCTTTCGTTTGTTTTGATTGTTCTATAGATTGCTCTCCCACTGACAAAGCCACTCTCTTTAGCTCTCATTTTTCTGCCAACTCTTCTATAAACGATTCCAGCGCATCTGTTCCTCAATCTCTACCCCTGTCTAACCCTATGCCCTCCCTAATCCCATCTTCACGCAAAGTTCATAAGGTTCTTTGCCCGCTAAAGACGAACAAGGCATCTGATCCCGATGGCATCCCTGCAAGGTTCCTTAAGGAGTTTGCAGATGAACTGGCTCCCATGCTTTGCCATCTTTTTCACCTCATTCTATCAACCAGTAATCATCCTTCATCCTGGAAGCATGCTCTAGTTTAATCAGTTCCTAAGAAGGATGACAGCTCTATTCCTTCAAACTACCAACCCATTGCCCTAACCCTCTCTATTGTTAAAGTTTTTGATACTTTTCTCAATGCTCACTTCTTGAAATGCATTAAATCTAACTCACTTATCTCAGATCACCAGTACGGCTTCTGCAATGCAAGATCCACTGGTGATCTCCTGTCCTATCTTACTTATGTATGGTTATCTTCTCTGAGGAACTATGGGGAATCCTTTGTCGTCGCCCTTAATATCCCTAAGGTTTATGACAGAGTCTGGCACAAGGCTCTGTTGGCCAAACTCCCTGCCTAGGGCTTTACCCCTTCTCTCTGTTCTCTGATTTCCAATTTTCTTACTGACCGTTTTATATCTGTAGTTGCTGATGGCGAGATATCTAGCCCTTTTTTTGTTACAGTGGTGTTCCACAGGACTCTGTTCTTTCACCAACTCTGCTCCTTCTCTTCATCAATGATCTTCTACAATCTTTCATCTTCCTATTTTCTTCATGCTTTGGCTGATGATTCTACCCTTCACTTTTCCTTTGTCTTTTCTTCACAACCTTCATCTGCTACTCATAATCAGTCTCGTATCACTCTTTCTTTACTCTTAATTCCGATTTCCATAGAGTGTCTGATTGGGGCACTCAAAATTTAGTTAATTCAATGCCTCTAAGACACAGTTTCTGGCTATCTCTTTATCTTCTGCTCCTGATTATCCTATTGTCTTCGAAATTAGCAAAATTTACCATCTTGATTCTATCAACATATTAAGAATCCATATAGCCTCTAACTTGTCTTGGAGGAATCACATAATCCAAATTTCTAAATCCTCATCCAAAAAATTGGGGGTTTTATTTCGTTTTCGTCATTACTTTTCCTCTTTACAGTTACTTAAGTTTTTCACGGTCTTATCTGTCTCTGCTTAGAATACTGCTCAAACATCTGGGGTGCTTCTTCTTATACTTAATTTCTTGATAGGGTTGAATCTCAGGCAGCCAGAGTATCTATAATTATATAGATATGAAAAAAATTTATCTGCTTGTATTATTAGACTTATCAAAATCCTTCGACAGTGTAAGCCATGAAATTCTTTTAAGTAAATGTACTAACCTAAATATTGATCCAAGCTGGTTTAGCGAGTATCTATTTAATCGTAAACAGCCTATACAGCTTAACAACATTATCTCTATGCCAAAAAATGTATCATTTGGTGTTCCACAGGAATCAGTACTTGGTCCTATCCTTTTCTCCATTTACGTAAATGATCTATCTTCTGTCATTTCTGACTGTCTAGTCGTACAATATGCAGATGACACTCAACTACTCCTTAGTGGTGATATTAATAAACTCCCAGAGCTAACTTTATGAGCAGAAAACACTCCGTCAAAAATTAAAACCTATTTTCAAGAAATTGGGATGTTAATTAATGAAAGTCAACCACAATGCATGTTTATTTATTCAGTATTCCATGTAGCACAAATTCCAGAAAACACAGCAATTAATTTTTGCGACAATATTATTACACCTAGAAAAACAGTCAAAAACCCAGGAATTCTCTTTGATAACTACATGTTGTTTGATTCCCACATAGATAAAGTATGCAAAAATTTTACAGGAACATTAATGTACTTATCACGTATAAAAGACAATTTTGAGACTACCACTCGAATAACTGTTGTTGAATCTCTAGCCCTAAGTCACATTAATTACTGCACAACTGTTTGGGGAGCTACCACTAAGACTCAGATAAACAGAATACAGAAGCTTATTAATTTTGCAGTCGAGTTGCCCTGGGAGGAATAATAAAATATGACCACTTCACACCAGCTCTCAATAAACTTGGGTGGCCGCGGGCAGAAAACAAGGTCGCTTATGCTATTCATGTTTTTGTATTCAAAACTTTGGACCATCATTATCCTAGCAGGCTATTTAATTTAAGAACAGTGGTAACGAGGTCGAAAGATCGGTTCCCGTCCAAGACCGAGAGTTTAAGCTGTTTACTGGCAGGAACTGATGTGGTTGGACACCACAGTGGGGGGTTGGGGCTTGCCCCGGCTGACGAATACCCATTGTGTAATGAAATGGAAATAAAGTTTGTTGTTTTGTTATTCACAAAACAAACAGAAGCAGGTTCAGAGATGATCACTATCAAAGGGCCAACACTCTGGAATAATATTCCAGAGCATCTTAAAAATGCATCCTCCTTCACAGCTTTCAAAGGCAAACTATATAGTTTTCTTTTGGACAAATAGTTGCTGCTCAATAAGAGTTAATTATTCTCATTGTAGGGAAAACAAATATGGAAATGATGCCAGTAATAACAATACTGTATCTAGTGTTATTACTACTGCTTTATTATTAACATTATTGTTAACATTTCTATTACAGCATTAATAATTTCTATGAAAGCTACATTTAATTTAACTATATGTATTACCCTCTTATTTATTAGTTTAATTACATGTCTACTTATAAGTTACTTTTACTTTTAGAATAACCATTGTACAAAATGGAAATAAATGTTTGTTTGTTTGTTTAGTTCTCTTACTTCTAATCTGGATTCTTTCTCTTAGCCGTTAGGTCTCTTCCTTTTCTCTTTTTATCGCTAACTACTTCCATCGCTGCTTTGATGAGTTGGCGAGTTTCATCCTTTCCATACTGCCGAGGCCGCGTAACACTCGCCAAGTGGCCTCATCTCACAGGTACTGTGTGGAGATTTGTAGCTCGTAGATTGGTCAGTGCAGCGACTGCTTCTTCCCATCTACCTCCAGTCTCTGGAACTCTCTTTCTCCTACTGTCTTCCTAATTGTAATGTCATCCTCCAAAAAGCAGATCTATCGTCATCCCAAAGCTGAGTCCTCCAAATCTCTGGGTCCTCTGTACTTTAACTGTTTTTTCTATCTGTCGTTTTCTTTTGTGTGACATTACCTCATCTCTGCTTTGTCGTTAACCTTTTTCTTTTCTTTCGTCTTTTTATTTTTTCGTGCCCGGGCCTTTATTTATGAGGGCAGTTTCTGCCTGTCCCTTTGTCACACTCATAAAAAAAATATGAAGACCTAGAATGAGATGGGTGGATTTCGTGAAAAGGGTATTAGATGCACTTGAAATGTCAGTGGATTAGGGAAGAGAGCGTGCAATGGGTGGTAATTAATGGGGAAAGAGAATGGATAGATGACGTGGGCCAAAGGGATTTCTCGCAACTGTCAGCACAATGAAGTATGGTATTTGGGTGTGAGGGGAGTTGCCACATGATTGAAAGATGGGGATAAAGCACATGGAGCAGTCGGACCTCACTGTAGAAAATCTTGCAGAATTCCCAAGCATTATGGCATGGGAGAAAATGAGGCAACCCTTTAACCAAGGAGCTAAGAAGGGTAATTGAGGTAGGTATTGTAATTATGTTAATTCGTGTTTCTTTGCTCGGCCACCTCCCTTACTAGGGTATGGGGCCATGTATATAGATACAGATAATTTGGTGTTAAACTTTGGATATCATAATTGTGAATGACCCTGGGATTATTCATATTTACAAAGAAAGTCATCTAACCTAACCTAACCTAACCTAACGTAAGTTAGGTTAACTGTGTAAGACAAATTTTGTAACGTTATCATTCATATGTGAGAACTTTACATGATAAACATTTTACATCACAAGTAAATAAAAGGGAGTGGTCAAATAAGATAAAGTGGGGTGTAATTTGTATTTAATAATGTGTGTGAGTGTGTGTGTGTGTGTGTGTGAGAGAGAGAGAGAGAGAGAGAGAGAGAGAGAGAGAGAGAGAGAGAGAGAGAGAGAGAGAGAGAGAGAGTTGCGATACTACATATCAAAGTTTCTGAAACAAGTTTGCTTGAATATGTTCACGCGAATCTCTTAAGAACATAAAGACACTCTTGTTTCTTAAAACTACATTTTCAAATGCTTTGTTAGTTACTCTTATTGTCATCCATAAACTCAGTGACAATGATTTTAAGAGAGTTGAAAATGTTTGTAAGTGCATGAGCAAAAGTGTGTATCTGTTTGACAGGAAGTGAATTGTGGGTTCATTTCTCTGATGAATACATTTGATTTTTTTTTTTATCTTAACCGACTAGACAATTAAGTTGTGCTTCCCTTGTACTTAGCTCAAAGAGAAAATATAAGGTCCTGGAATTTGTAAAGTGTGGAACATTCCACATGCATATGAAGGGTTAAAAATGTGTGTATATGGAACACCACTGCTCGAGGTTCATGCCAGGCATAAATTGTTAGCTCATAATACAGAAAAAAATAAAAAGGTAAAATAAGTATTTACATTCTTATGCTGACAATAATAGCAACCTCTCTTGATTTCTCCTCATAAATCCTGCATGTATTGTGGGAGGCAAAATAGAGAATCCTATGAGAGGTGGGGTAGATGCCTTGTCTGAATATTTTGAAAGGAAAGAAAAGATGTTTGGACAGGAAGTGAAAAGAGTGAGGAAAAGTGAGTCTAGTAAGGGAAGGGTAAAACAAGCAAATGGGCAGTTACTAGTATACAAATTAAAGGAGTGAGAGAAGTGAGCTGAGTATTTCAATTAACTGCTAAAGGAGGAAAAAGATAGAGAGGTAGATATTGGGGATGTGGGAAATGAATGTAGAATGCCAGTGTTTGGTGAAAAGAAAAATAGGAAAATACTAAAATATTTTGTGCAATTGGCATTTAGAGCAATAGGAGAATTAATGGTTCGGTCATGAATGTATGTATCAGGAAAGGGCGGGTTCCAGATGATTTGGAGAGTGAATGGGTAGATCCTTTTTATAAAGGGAAAGGAGATAAGTACATGAGAGGTGAGTTTTGGAAAAAAAAATAGTTTGTTGAGTGTAGTTAGTAAGGTATATGGAAGAGTGTTAAATGAGAGAAGTAGGAAAGGTACTGAGAGGGTGATTGTGAAAGAACGGTGTGGGTTTAAGTGACAAAAGAGGTGTGTGAACCAGGTATTTGTGGCTAGACAGGTGAGCGATTGTCTCATAAAGAAATGTAGTGGCACTTTTTGGGCATTTATGGGCTTAAAAAAAAGAGCATGACATGGTTAACACAGAGGTGTTGTTGAGTGGAAATTTGTTAAATGCTGTCAAGAGATTTTACATGAATAGCATATCATGTGAGATAATAGCAAAAGGAATGAACACTTGTTTTGAGTTAAATATAGTGTTATATCAAGGATATGTAATATCGCCATGGTTGCTTAATGTGTATATGGATGGAGTGGCACGGGAGGCATATGAAATTGTGTTGGGCAGAGGCTAGGAATTAGTGGGCGAGTATGGAAGGTCGTGGAAATTTAATCAGTCGATATTCTGACATGATAGAGCATTTGTATCTGATGCTGAGAGTGAACTGAATCATTGGTAATTGAGATTACTAGGGTGTGTGAATGAAGGACGTTTCATGTGAATATTGGTAAAAGCATAGTCATGAGAGGCACGAGCAGTGTTAATTTTGGGAGATTAAATGTTGGAATGAATGGGGACTTGTTTGAAGAAATTGAGAGATTTTAGCATTTGGGTCACACATAGCAAGGAATGGAGAAGAGGATGCGGAGGTAAGTCACAGAGTAGAGGAAAAAAGTACTTGTCTGGGTGGGTTGAAAAGTGAGATGAGAAATAGGTATTTAAGAATGAATGCAAAAACAGGGATATATGAACGTGTGATTGTGCCAACAGCATTATTCAGAACAGAGTTTTGGAATACAAGATGGAATAAAAAGTGCAAGCTAAATGTAAAGGTGATTCAGTGTATGAGAAATATGATTGGTGTATCTAGAATAGATAGAGTAAGAAATGAGGAGATCAAGCAGAGAAACTGTCAAATAGGTTAGATGATTGAGTATTTAGTAGGGTTGGACATATGAAAATGCTTAATGGTGAACTACAAGCAAAGATTGTGGACTAGAGAATTGAGTGGAGATAAGGAATGAGATGAGAGTATTGTGTGAAAAGGATATTAGATGCACGTGCAATGTCATTAAAGCAGGGAAAAGAGCGTGCAAGAGATGGAAATGAATGAAGGAAGAATATAAATAGATGATGTGGGCTAATGGGATTCCTCGCACCTGCCTGCACAATGAACCATGATATATGGGTGTGAGTGTAGTTACATTGTGATGGAGAAGTGGGAATGAAGCAGTTGCAACAGTTGGGTTTCATTTCAGAATCTCCTTGCAGAATACCCAAGCAGGATAGTATGGGAGAAAATGAGGTAATCCTTTAACCAAGGATCAAGGACAAGAATTTGAGGTATATTTTGGATTAATGTGAATGCGTATTTCTTGTCTCGGCCACACCCTTTAATATGGCCATGTGTATAGATACACATAATTTGGCAAAATAAAACTTCAATCTCAAAAGGGTGAATAACCCTTTAGTTATTAGTATTTACAAGGCATGTCCTCTAGCCTAACCTAATATAACGTAAGTTTGGTTAACTGTGTAAGACAAAATTTATAATATTATGATTCATATGTGAGAACTTTATATTAGAAACATTTTACTTCATACGTACTTTAAAGAGATTGTCCAAATAGGATAAAGTGAGATAAAACTAACATTAAAATAATAATAATAATAATAATAATAATAATAATAATAATAATATATAATAATAATAATAATAATAATAATAATAATAATAATAATAATAAGAGAGAGAGAGAGAGAGAGAGAGAGAGAGAGAGAGAGAGAGAGAGAGAGAGAGAGAGAGAGAGAGAGAGAGAGAGAGAGAGAGAGAGAGAGAGAGAGAGAGAGAGAGAGAGAGAGAGAGAGAGAGAGAAAGAGAGAGAGAGAGAGATTATTTTATTTTATTTTATTAATTTATTGCGCCAAGGCGTCAGACATTACATGAGTTCATACAAATAATGCTTCAAATGGATATAAAACCAAGAATTGAACATGGTTTACAGGGAGGTGTACATATTGATAAAACATTGCAGAGAGAGAGAGAGAGAGAGAGAGAGAGAGAGACGTGAGACGTAGAGAGAGAGAGAGATATATCGATAGATATCTATATATATATATATATATATATATATATATATATATATATATATATATATATATATATATATATATATATATATATATATATATATACAAGAATGGTGGACAGAGAATAGTGAGGTGATTTTGAGGTTGGTGAGGAGGTACTTGGAAAGTCATCAGGGAAGAAACCCCCAAATGATAAAGAGTCATGGAAGTGGAATGAGGAAGTTCAAGAATGGGTCAAGAACAAGAAAGAAACCAAGAAAAAGGCAGCTTTATTAGGATTAGAGCAGGATAAATAAGAGTACAAACCGGCAAAGAAGGAGGCAAGGAGAGCAGTAGCAAAAGCAAAGGCAGAGACATTGAATGAAGTCTATGAAGAGCTGGAACCACCAGAAGGAGAGAAGAAAATATTGTGAATTGCCATGGCCCGAGATGCTGCATCCTAGGACTTGACTCAAGTAAAGCAAATAAAGGATAACCATGGAGTAGCTCTAGCAGGAGAGGATGAAATAAAAAGCAGATGGGAAACTTATTTTGAAGGATTACTGAATGAAGTGAACCCAAGAGCAGTATTTGAAGATGGACGTACAAATGAAGCAGTTAAAACAGCAGTAATTAGATGAGGTAGAGAAAGCAGTAAGGAAAATGAAATATGGAAAGGAAGCAGGACCTGATAGGATGCCAGTAGAGGTACGGAAGAGTCTTGGAGAGGAAGGCATAGATATCTTGTTGGACAAAAGGAAAAAGATCTTTAGTCAGGAAAAGATGCCAGAAGAGTGGAGAGGAAGCCTAATCATCCCAATCTATTAAAGGAAGGGAGACATTCAGGAGTGTGGAAACTATAGAGGTATAAAGTTGTTAAGCCATACTATGAAGATATGGGAGAAGACCTTAGAGAGGAGACTCAGAGAGGAAAGAACAATTGGGGATGAACAGTTTGACTTCATGCCTGGAAGAGGGACAGTGGATGCCATGTTTACCTTGAGACAAATGATGGAAAAGCATCGGGAGGAATAGAAAGGACTGAATATGGTCTTTATATGATCAAGTACCAAGTCAAGAGGTGTGGAGGTGTATTAGAGAAAAGGGAGTCCCCAAGAAATATGTAAGAATCATCCAAGATATGCATGAGAGTGCAGAGGCAAACGTTAAAAGCATTGTGGGCTTGACGAAAAGTCTCTCAGTAAATGTTGGTCTGCATCAAAGGTCTGCTTTGAGCCCATATCTATTTGATCTGATAATGGATGTAGTAACCCAGGGTATTAGAGATCAGTTACCATGGTGTATGCTTTTAGCAGATGACATCATAGTGTGTAGCAATAGACAAGAGATAGTGAAGGAGAATCTTGAGGAGTGGAGAAGAGTGATGGAGGATAGAGGACTGAGAATCAGCAAAAAGGAGACAGAGTAATTGAGGTTGAAAGATGATGAGGATGGGGAGGTCAATTTGCAAGGGGTGTTGAGAAGAATTGATAAGTTCAAGTATTTGGAATCAACAGTGGCAGAGGATGGTGACCTAGAGTCAGAAATAACCCACAGAATACAAGTGGGATGGAAGAACTGAAAGAAGGGGTCTGGGGTGCTGTGCGACAGGAGAATAGTGATTAAATTGAAGGGTAAAGTGCATAAGACAGTTGCGAGACCTGCGATATTGTATGGAACAGAGGCATGGGCAATAAAAAAGAGACAAGCAAAAAAGCGGGATGTGGCAGAGAAGATGTTGAGATGGATGTGTGGGGTGACAAGAAACGATAAAATCAGAAACAATGTAATTAGAGGTACCTCAAAAGTTAGAGAAATAACAGATGAGATACAAGAAAATAGACTAAGGTGATATGGTAATGTCGTAAGAAGGGATGAACAGTATTTTGGGAGGGGGAGGATGGAAATGTATATACAGTGTAGGAAAGGGAGGGGTAGACCAAAGCGTAGGTGGATGTATTGCATCAATAACGACCTGAGATTTAGCGGTTTGTTGAGTGATGACGTATGGGACAGGAACATATGGAGAACTCTGGGCAGAAACATCGACCCCACATAAAAGTGGAAAAAGATGTAGACGAAGAAGAAGAAATATATATATATATATATATATATATATATATATATATATATATATATATATATATATATATATATATATATATATATATATATATATATATATATATATATATATATATATATATATATATATATATATATATATATATATATATATATATATATATATATATATATATATATATATATATATATATATATATATATATATATATATATATATATATATATATATATATATATATATATATATATATATATATATATATATATATATATATATATATATATATATATATATATATATATATATATATATATTTATATATATATATATATATATATATATATATATATATATATATATATATATATATATATATATATATATATATATTATATATATATATATATATATATATATATATATATATATATATAGTATATATATATATATATATATATATATATATATATATATATATATATATATATATATATATATATATATATATATAGTATATATATATATATATATATATATATATATATATATATATATATATATATATATATATATATATATATATATATATATATATATATATATATATATATATATATATATATATATATATATATATAGTATATATATATATATATATATATATATATATATATATATATATATATATATATATATATATATATATATATATATATATATATATATATATATATATATATATATATATATATATATATATATATATATATATATATATATATATATATATATATATATATATATATATATATATATATATATATATATATATATATATATATATATATATATATATATATATATATATATATATATATATATATATATATATATATATATATATATATATATATATATATATATATATATATATATATATATATATATATATATATATATATATATATATATATATATATATATATATATATATATATATATATATATATATATATATATATATATATATATATATATATATATATATATATATATATATATATATATATATATATATATATATATATATATATATATATATATATATATATATATATATATATATATATATATATATATATATATATATATATATATATATATATATATATATATATAGATATATATATATATATATAATATATATATATATATATATATATATATATATATATATATATATATTATATATATATATATATATATATATATATATATATATATATATATATATATATATATATATATATATATATATATATATATATATATATATATATATATATATATATATATATATATATATATATATTTATATATATATATATATATATATATATATATATATATAATATATATATATATATATATATATATATATATATATATATATATATATATATATATATATATATTATATATAATATATATATATATATATATATATATATATATATATATATATATATATATATATATATATATATATATATATTATATATATATATATATATATATATATATATATATATATATATTTATATATATATATATATATATATATATATATATATATATATATATATATATATATATATATATATATATATATATATATATATATATATATATATATATATATATATATATATATATATATATATATATATATATATATATAATATATATATATATATATATATATATTTATATATATATATATATATATATATATATAGTATATATATATATATATATATATATATTATATATATATATATAGATATATATATATATATAGTAGTATATATATATATATTATATATATATATATATAATATATATATCTAATATAAAATATATATATATAATAATATTATCTATATATATATCTATATATATATATATATATATACTCTATATATATATATATAATCTATATATATATATATATATATTATATTATATATATATCGATATATATATATATACTATATAT
>JAXCGZ010010415.1:27500-31987 GCA_037179515.1 Halocaridina rubra | reverse complement strand
ATATATATATATATTAGAAATGAGCTCTACTACAAAGGAAAAATGAAACGATATAGTGCAAAGATCTTTAAGCCTGTATTTAATTCTGTCTTTAAAGCAACTGACTGAAACATTAATCTACAAAGAAAGCATTAAGAGTAAAGCAATAAGTATCTACATACATAAGCCATGTTTCCCCTTATAAGGAGAGTGGCTGATTGAAGGCAAAATACTCTAACTCCTTGGAAAGAGAAAATGCAGAGGAGGGGCTTCCCAGTCCCCTCGCTCCACCCCATCTAGTAATGTCATATGCCAAACTTTCTTAAAGGTCTTATCCGTACTTACTTAAATTGCTTCTCTCACATCAAGGGTGCTTCTTCTTACACTTTTCTATTTTAAAGGGTAAAATCTAAGGCTATTAGACTCATCAATGATTCTCCTCTTACTTCTGATCTCGATTCTATTTCTCTTCTCCAAACTGCATCATCATTTTCTCTTGTTTGTCAATACTATTTCTATCACTACTCTGATGATTTGGCGAGTTGCATCCTCCACACTGGAGAGGAAGCTTTACACAATAATCAACCTTATTGCAAGAGTACTAAGCAGAGACTCTTGTAAATCGCTCTTTGGTCTGTGAAGTGACGGTTCTTTTTTTTTTTTATTTCCATATTCTGGAACTATCTTCCTCCTTCTATCTTCCCTTACTCTTATGACCTTTCTTCTTTCAAAAAATTGAGATATCGTCATCTCACGGCCTATTCCTTCCTTATTTTTAGGTGCTCATTACTTTGACTATTCTTTCATCCAGTCTTATATTTTCATGTTTATCATTTTTTCATAACTGCCATGTCCTAAAGACCCTACTTTTAATCTTCTTAAAGCTTTCCTTGTTGTGCCTTGGCCTCTTTGAGTTTGTTTTTCCGTTCTGGTGTCACAATCATAAATGTGTCAAGTTACAAAAGCATTATACCTTTGATTTCTCATCCTTGTCATCCTCTTCCTTATTCTCATTGACCTTACAAATAAATGTTTATTTATTTGTTTGTTTGTTCTCCTTGACCTTATCCTTCTTCTCCTTTGCCTTGCTCTTTAGACTCCTCCTCCTCCTCGTTAGGTTTCCTCGTTAGACTCTCCCGTCTCTTCTTTATCTTCTAATTAGCACTTATGGTTCCCACGCACTATGCCCCTTACAAGATTTCCATCTCTTCGTGGGAGTCATGCATGTTTGTTTCTTAATTCTGGTTTATTTGTAATAACTTATGTATTTGTCTTTTTGTTCTTAATTGCACTGCAAACTTTAATTCCCTATTCCAATTTTTTCTCTACTATATTATATTTGCCTATTTGTACCACCTCAGTAACAATAACCATTGCATAAAGTGTTGTTGATGATGATGATGAGGATAACGATGATGATGACGAAGATAATGATGATAATGATGGTGGTGGTGATGATGAGAATGCTTGCTATAATTCTTCTTCTTCTTCTTCTTCTTCTTCTTCTTCTTCTTCTTCTTCTTCTTCTTCTTCTTCTTCTTATTCTTCTTATTCTTCTTATTATTATTATTATTATTATTATTATTATTATTATTATTATTATTATTATTATTATTATTATTATTATTATTATTATTATTATTATTATTATTATTATTATTATTATTATTATTATTATTATTATTATTATTATTATTATTATCATTATTATTATTTTATTATTATTATTATTATTATTATTATTATTATTATTATTATTATTATTATTATTATTATTATTATTATTATTATTATTATTATTATTATTATTGTTATTATTATTATTATTATTGTTATTATTATTATTATTATTATTATTATTATTATTATTATTATTATTATTATTATTATTATTATTAATATTATTATTATTATTTTTATTATTATTATTATTATTATTTTCATTATTATTATTATTTTCATTATTATTAGCAATATTATTATCATTACTAATATTGAAATTATAATCATAGTTCCCACTTTGATTTTGATATCACTATGCACATATAACATCTTTTAACTTTTATCTCAACTTAATTTCAAGGCAATGAGTAATGGTATTGTGACATTCGTAAGAATTCCTACTTCCAACGCCTTATGAGCGCCGGCTCTCCCTCACGACTGATAAATGGTAATAACCAACTCTCTTAATTACTGAGAACGCCAAGAAGACTTAAATCCTTTCTTGGCTTTTCATTAGTTTCATCTTAACTCAGATTTCCAGGGTCAAACTTTTGTTGTTATTTTTAGTTATTTATGTCACAAATGGAGAGTAAACTTTAAACAATTAGAAACCATAAAAATCACAGTTGAGTTGTACATAGCAAAATCTCTGAAGATATTATATTGCTAAAGCTCGGCTATTTGCTATAGTAAATACGGATTTGCTCTGATGTCAACATTTTGGCTGTCCTTTCTAATATCTATTGACACATTTTTTTCGTTAAGGCACAGACAAATTTTTTTTCGCAGTTGGCTTCTGCCATATTCCTAAAAACATAGAGAACATTGCTGGAGTATATCTTTAGTAATGGCTAACTCATATTCTGCGTAGGAGTAGATGCATTATTTGTTTATAGTATATTGCAATATGAGACTATTTTGAAATTATTAATAATTGAAGGAAATCGTAAAAAAGCTGATAGTTTGCATTGTTTTAATTTTTTGGTAGAATCATTTATTCATTATTCAAAGGATATCATTTCATCCAACAATAAAGAAAATAATGAGGATGAAGAGAGTTAAATGTATGAGCTTGTTACTTATAGGAAGAAAAATTGATATATTTTATCGTAATATAACTGTGATTGGTTCTACCAATGCTTCAATGGATGAATCAAGAGAGAGAAGCCATTGGAGTCACAAGAGAGCAATGGACACTTTACTTACCTGGAGCAGAGGAGTGGACCAACCAGGGATTCATATTGACCGAAGTAGCGACAGCAAACCCTAACTAAACATGATCTGCTTATTGTTATATTTAGAACATAAGTGGTATTAAATGTCATGAAGCATATCAGACTCTGAGGTTCTGTTGAAGCTGGGGCTAAGGACGTATGTGCCCAGATGCAGGAAGAACATTGTGTGCTTCAGCACTCCGACTGCGATGTATATTGCTTCTTGCTTAAACCTTGAAAGACAGCTCCTTCCAATAACAAATTCCATGCGACTGAAAGCGACGATGGGATAATATTTCTAAGCACAACACAAGAAAAAAGATATTAGTGATTTTGCAATGCAAGATATATGAAACCAAAAAGCCAAATGCTGTTCTTCGAGGCAGACTTCACAGTTTATTACTACAAGTATCATTTAAAAAAAAAAAATAAATAATAAAATATTCCAATGACAAATGAAGTTGGACTTTTTATTTGGCTCGATTATTTGCATTTAAAAGTAAAGGACATCAGACATTAAATATACATAAACACACTTGCACACGTACTGATATGACTCACTAAAAAAAATAATAATAAATTAATATATATATATATATATATATATATATATATATATATATATATATATATATATATATATATATATATATATATATATATATATATATATATATATATATATATATATATATATATATATATATATATATATATATATATATATATATATATATATATATATATATATCCTAATTGTACTTACGGGAAAGAGCCCCAAGCTCATATCTTAACGTCTCCTGATCGGTTCCATTTTGTACTTAGTGATACTTATCAAACTTGGCCTTAAAACTATAGATTGAGTTAGCATTAATCCTCCTTGCATAGCGAATTCCAATTATCAAGTATTCTTACACTAATAAAAGTACTTCCTTACATCCTGCAAAGAAGTTTTCTTACGAAGTTTCAAACTATGACCTCTAGTTCTACTGCCAGCCATATAAAAATATCGATCCCTTTCCAATCTGGCACAAACATGAAGATATTTATAGACTGTAACCATACCCCCTTTAATCTTCTAGCTTCGAGTGATGGTAAGTCTAATTCCCTCAGTCTCTCATCATAACTGAAATTGCGTATTTCTGGCACCGGTTTCGTGGCATGGATGTGAACTTTTTTCCAGCTTAACTACGTGCTTTTTCAAGTGCAGATTCCAATAGATGGCTTCGTATTCAAGTTTTGGCCTCAAATAGGTTATATAAATATTTCTGAACCTTTCCTTGTCCATGTGCCTGAAGGTTACTTTTTCATTTGCTAAAGAAAGCTTATGCTGCCCTTACTATGCCATTTCTATACATTCCTGGAGACAAATCTGCCAGTATGTTTACTCCTAGATCTCTCTCATTCTCTGTCTCTTGAAGTTGTACTCCTGCCACCGAGTAGTCAAGCTTGGGCCTTCTTGCACCTGTACCCATTCTCATTACCTTACATTTTGAAGCCCTGAATTTCATTAGCCACTATTCTGAACACTCATGCAAACTACTTAGATCTTCCTGAAGTTCTCTACCATTG
>JAXCGZ010010415.1:20000-22500 GCA_037179515.1 Halocaridina rubra | reverse complement strand
TATATATATATATATATATATATATATATATATATATATATATATATATATATATATATATATATATATATATATATATATATATATATATATATATATATATATATATATATATATATATATATATATATATATATATATATATATATATATATATATATATATATATATATATATATATATATATATATATATATATATATATATATATATATATATATATATATATATATATATATATATATATATATATATATATATATATATATATATATATATATATATATATATATATATATATATATATATATATATATATATATATATATATATATATATATATATATATATATATATATATATATATATATATATATATATATATATATATATATATATATATATATATATATATATATATATATATATATATATATATATATATATATATATATATATATATATATATATATATATATATATATATATATATATATATATATATATATATATATATATATATATATATATATATATATATATATATATATATATATATATATATATATATATATATATATATATATATATATATATATATATATATATATATATATATATATATATATATATATATATATATATATATATATATATATATATATATATATATATATATATATATATATATATATATATATATATATATATATATATATATATATATATATATATATATATATATATATATATATATATATATATATATATATATATATATATATATATATATATATATATATATATATATATATATATATATATATATATATATATATATATATATATATATATATATATATATATATATATATATATATATATATATATATATATATATATATATATATATATATATATATATATATATATATATATATATATATATATATATATATATATATATATATATATATATATATATATATATATATATATATATATATATATATATATATATATATATATATATATATATATATATATATATATATATATATATATATATTATATATATTTATATATATATATATATATATATATATATATATATATATATATATATATATATATATATATATATATATATATATATATATATATATATATATATATATATATATATATATATATATATATATATATATATATATATATATATATATATATATATATATATATATATATATATATATATATTAGAAATGAGCTCTACTACAAAGGAAAAATGAAACGATATAGTGCAAAGATCTTTAAGCCTGTATTTAATTCTGTCTTTAAAGCAACTGACTGAAACATTAATCTACAAAGAAAGCATTAAGTGTAAAGCAATAAGTATCTACATACATAAGCCATGTTTCCCCTTATAAGGAGAGTGGCTGATTGAAGGCAAAATACTCTAACTCCTTGGAAAGAGAAAATGCAGAGGAGGGGCTTCCCAGTCCCCTCGCTCCACCCCATCTAGTAATGTCATATGCAACATATTCGCCCTTTTACATTGGAAAGTAATTAAAGCAAACTGCAAAGATGGCTGAGGCACTAGTCTTGGCATCCATGGCAAATAAATCAACGAAGGCAACTGAATCGGATGATAAATGGATCCGCTTCTTCGCATCTCGGGTATTATTTATTAGATTAATGTGTCACTAAAGACCAGTCCCCCAGCTAGACGCTCTATCCTGATGCCAAAGTACATGAGCGTTATAAGTTTTCCAATTTTCATTAAAAAAAGAAGAAGACTCATTTGGGCAAATCCAATGAAAGAGAAGAAATATCCAATACAAATGTTGTCTCTATATTTTTACACTTTCGTTCTCTTGTATTCATCCATCTATTCATAGGTCATTTTCGACTTTTTGTTTCAAAGGACTTATTTCAAAAAAAAAGTCTCTTACATATGCATTTACAAGCAGTGGTTTATGAACTCGAATCAAGAAAACCGAATTTAAATTAATAATATGCTTGTAAAGAGGATAAGTTCATAAATCATTGGAGAGATTAGTGTGATTCTGTATATCGACCCTAACCTTCAAGAATTGCTACTCTTGCTTCAGAATAACTATAAAATTGAATGAAGATAGAGAGTGAAGCTGCAAAGAGGCTACCTTATGACTTTTCTTGAAAGCATATTATTTCAAGAAAATTAAAGCTTACATAGAGACTGATTTCAGTGAAAAAAAAACAAACAAAAAACAGTTTACTACAACAAACATGGTCATTTTAATGCATGAAAAACAGAAAGAATTTTTTTTTTTTACTCTACTATGTCTTGCTTTCCATTGCGATTAAGACTTGAAAAAAAAAACACTCAAGTATAAACCAGCAACATTTTGATGAAATCGGATTTTAAGTAAAAGCAAGCATATTTATTCTCTCTTTAAAAAACCACAAATTTAAAGTCAAAGAAGCAAAACTAGCAGCCAGAGAAGAAGTTTGTACC
>JAXCGZ010010415.1:0-15000 GCA_037179515.1 Halocaridina rubra | reverse complement strand
GTTGCTAATGCTGCTGCTGTTGCTGCTGCTGCTACCAGGGAACCTTTACAATCAATAAATATGCAGGTTATTTCTCAGGCTTACGGTGATGCCTTCATTATAAAAAGGTTGTATTAGTAGTAATAGTACCGAATGGACAAAGGGTGTAGGCCCTTAATCTCCCTTAGCCACATCCTGGCATAACGGTCGTTTGGCAGCAAGTAAAGCGTTTCAGAGAAAGGGAGTCTCGCCGATCCTTTATTTATCACAGTCATCTCCTACGATATGGGCAGCATATGCAAGAGGAGTTTTTCTCTCTATTGTATTTAGTCATCTCTGAAGACACCCAAGACACACTAAGGAAAAAATGTCTTCCTCCCAACTCACTTCTCACTTCTTTGTTATCATCAGAAAAAATGTTTTTTTGTCCATTAATTAACAGCATAATGAATTCTATGTATAACAATATTATGAAGGATTTAACAATAGCAAATGTACTCTGCACGTGTTGTTTGGCTACTTATAAAGCTTTACTTTCATTAAAGTGTGACGATGCATCTAAAATGAGCTGAAGGAAATCAGTGTGCATATTGAGCTGATTTCAGAGGCGTTATCCTTGGCAGCCATTTCATATAAATCAACGAAATCTCTGAGTCGGAAGATAAATGGATCTCCTTTCTCTGCCCACGTGTATCAAGCTTCAAAAGCAATTTCCTGCAGAGATCAGATACTCAGTCACACAACTATTACGATGCAAAAAAAATTAAACATATAATTGTAAATTATAATAAATCGGCATCAATAAGAAAAAGGATTGTTATTAAAATCTTTTTTGTCTCTTTCGGCTTCAATACGTATTTTCTCTTTGAGTATTCAAAACTACAAAAATCTAGCTGCTAAAAATAGCTGAACATATTCAATATTTTATCATGAATTTTTACTCAAATGCTTACTGATAAAGTCAAGCATTTAGTATATTTGAAGTGGCAATATATGTGTAGACTTAAGCATTACCTACAGCTAAAGTTATTTTCTATTTTTATCGTAGAACTTGGGTTAACTGTCAGACCGCATTAATCTTATGTAATCCTTGCTTAGTTCTTGACTTGTCAAAGGAAAATACAGAAGGAAAAATTAATATCTTAGCTCGAAGTAAATCTCAAAATCCATTTGTTTTGACTCCTTAATATTACTCTCCATGTGGAAGTGCTTAAGTCGTCCGGTCAAAGACTGCAAAATGTATTTTTCTTTGTTTCGGTTTGCACTGCATTACCTCCGTGGGAAAATGTTAAACTGTAAGTTAGAAAATGTACAGTATCTTGATTTCGTCTCACAGATACTGTATGGAGAATTGTAGCTCATGGAATGGTCGTTGCAGCCACCTCTTCATTCCATCTACCTCCAGACTCTTGAAAACTCTCTCCTTCCTACTGTCTTTCCTAATTCTTATAATCTATACTACTCCAAATGCGGATCCATCGTCACCTCACTGCCTAATCCTGCCAAATCTCTAGATCCTCAGTACTTTGACTAATGTTTCAGTTTGTCCTCTTCCTTTGTGTCTATCATTACCTCGTCTCTGTCTTCTCCGTAACTTCTTTTTTTTCTTGCATGATAATGTTTTCTTGGTACCCATGCCTTTACTGATGAGGGCAGTTTTCTTGCCTGTCAGGTGTCACACTCATAAAAAAAGAAAAAAAAGTTCTTGAGAGCAGAATTAGGAAGCATTATCAAATGTAAAAGAATAATATTCATATATATATATATATATATATATATATATATATATATATATATATATATATATATATATATATATATATATATATATATATATGAATCATTTTTTACCCCGACCGGGACTCGAACCTAGGACTTATGAATACTAAGTAAAGGCGCTAACACTACACCACAGAAGGTTAAAAGGAATCCAACCTTATAGCTTATATCTGCTGTACTTGACTTAGTATTCATAAGCCCGAATGAGATTGGGATTTGAATCAAATGCTAAAATGAAGCCATGAGTGAGGTTGAGGAATCTGTAATATGAACATAGTGGCATTCAGTTAGAATGTTTATTTGATAATATATATATATATATATATATATATATATATATATATATATATATATTTTTATATATATATATATATATATATATATATATATATATATATATATATATATATTATATATATATTGTATATATATATATATAGATATATATATATATATATATATATTATATATATATATATATATATGTATATATATATATATATATATATATATATATATATATATATATATAATATATATATATATATATATATATATATATATATATATATATATATATATATATATATATATATATATATATATATATATATATATATATATATATATTTATATATTAATATATATATATTATATATATATATATATATATATATATATATATATATATATATATATATATTATATATATATATATATATATATATATATATATATATTATATATATATTTATATATATATATATATTATATTATATATATATATATATATATATATATATATATATATATATATATATATATATATATATATATATATATATATATTATATTTATATGTATATAATCATACAAAAACATTAACATATTTGACAACATTATTCATACTTTACCCCTGACCGGAACTGAACCAAAGACACGTAATTACTGTGCCATGGAGCTATCAACCACACCACTGAAGGTCAAAGGAGGTGCAAACCTTACAGCTTAACTTCTAAACTAGGAATGAACACATTCTATCTGAATGCCATTTTGATCATATTATGGCTTCTCCTAACCTCATTCGCGGCTTTTTTTTTTTTGCATTTCATTCAGATCCCAGTTATATAGGCATTAATAATGATCAAATGAATATATTAACATATGTGAAAACATGAAACATATTTTACACTTTTTTTATGAGTGTGAGACCGGGACAGGCAGAAACTGTCCTCATCAATAAAGGCCCGGGCACGAAAAAATACCAAGACGAAGGAACAGAAAAAGGTTAAGGACAAGGCAGAGATGAGTCAATGTCACACAAAGGAAGACGACAGACAGAAAAAAACAGTCAAAGTACAGTGGACCTACAAATATGGAGGACTAGGCTCAGAGATGACGATAGATCTGCTTTTTGAAGGATGAAAGGTAGTCTCCGTGGCAAAATGGTAGCGCCTGCGACTCTGAGGCGGCTGGTCGAGGATTCGTGCCCCGTCACGGACTGAGGTTAGTAAGGGCATACACTCACGGTAACGATTACATTTGCCAAAACAAGTCCTTCGTAATAAGGCAACCGTCCTAGTCCTTAGTAAAAAAGGGACTTCGTGACGTAAAACCGAAAGGTCATAAGAATTAGGAAAGACAGAAGGAGGAAGAGAGTTCCAGAGTCTGGAGGTAGATGTGAAGAAGTAGTCACTGCACAGACCAATCCGCGAGCTACTAATCTCCATACAGTGCCTGTGAGATGAGGCCGCTTAGCGAGTGCTACACGGCCTCGGCAGTGGGGGAGGGATGCAACTCTTCAACTCATCAGAGCAGCGATGGAAGTAGTAGCGATAGAAAAACGAAAGAGAAGATACCTTATGGCGAAGAGAGAGAGAATTCAGGTTAAAAGTAAGAGAAGGATCATTAATGAGTTTGACTGACTTAGATTCAACCCTATCAAGAAGGTAAGTAAAGGAAGAAGCACCCCAGATGTGTGAGCAGCATTCCAAAAAGTGACGGATAAGACCTTTGTAAATTTTAAGTAACTGCAAAGAGGAAAAGTAATGACGAAAACTAAATAAAAACCCCAATTTTTTGGATGAAGATTTAGAAATTTGGATTATGTGATTCCTCCAAGACAAGTTAGAGGCTATATGGATTCCTAGTATGTTGATAAAGTTAAGAGGGTAAATTTCAATAGTTTCGAAAACAATAGGGTTATCAGGAGGAGAAGAAGATAAAGAGATAGCCAGAAACTGTGTCTTGGAGGCATTGAATTTAACTAAATTTTAAGTGCCAAACTCAGATACTCTCTGCAAATCGGAGTTAAGAGTAGAAGAAAAAGTGATACGAGATTGATTATGAGTAGCAGATGAAGGTTGTGAAGAAAAGGCAAAGGAGAAGTGCCTTGGCACAGTAATTGTGTCTTAGGTACGAGTCCCGGTCAGGGGTAAGATGTGATTCATATATATATATATATATATATATATATATATATATATATATATATATATATATATATATATATATATATATATATATATATATATATATATATATATATATATATATATATATATATATATATATATATATATATATATATATATATATATATATATGTATATATATATATATATATATATATATATATATATATATATATATATATATATATATATATATATATATATATATATATATATATATATATTATTTATTTATTTTTTTTTATTTTTTTTTTTTCATTCAAAAATATTTTCAAATTTTTCTCTCAAAAATTACATGTACGAAATCTATTTACTTTAGATTTATAACCTTATAGTTTGACCTTATCCTACGGTGTTGATGTAGTGCAATCCTTAACAAAGAAAATTATACTTAGCAGTCCTTGAATAGAAGATTTTGGCTTGCGGTCACATTTTTAAGGAGCTGTTCTCACTAAGTGAGGAGTGGTAGAGCAAGCTCTCACAATAGATTACAAAATATAAATTCTTTAGACATCGAATAAAGAGATTTTAAAAGTAGATTTTGAAAATACATTGAGTGTAGAACGTCAAATAAAAAAAAATAGAGATCAATTGGCAACTGAAACGATATCCATTTTGCTTCAGTTTCTATATTAGTAGAAATAGGAATTTTAGTGTAAGTAAATAATGGAACTATTTCTCTGAATAAGATATAAATAACGTGACCCCATTTCTCTAAGCAAACCTACATTACTAATTTAAGTTCCTAAAGTTTGATTACTAATGATCACTACTCTGCTCCGGAACTTTGTAAATGAAAAGACATTCATCTTCTTGCCAAGTATCAGATTACTTTTACATAAGTATTATTTTTTTTATCTGTGAAGCCATTCCACCTGAGTTGGTAAACTAAAGTCGGGAGAGGGTTCTTAGTAATAATATTTTTGTAAAACTAGCTGAATAATGTCACGTCTTTCCCTAGCATTTTCAAGTAGGTTAAGTGACATAGGCTGGTTTTTTATTGAGGAGAAAAAAAAAGCAAATATCAAAGTTAGAGACCTGACTTCATGTCCAGATGGCTCTGTCACTGCTGAACTATTAAATTGCTGGACTTAAAACTGTCTCAATAGACAGTGTTTCTCTGACAGAGGAATTAAGGAATTAATCAACTGAAATATCCATAAATACATCCTTTCACACGTGGGTAGATATATACCAGATATATTTTTGTCTTACGTACAACAACCCGTCCAAAGGCATACCATAGCAAGATCCTAGTCATAGGAGACTCTGCATCGATACACATCAAAAAGACTCTAAGACACTCATCCATACAGCTAGGTCTTAGAATAGTTTTATATATATATATATATTATATATATATATATATATATATATATATATATATATATATATATATATATATATATATATATATATATATATATATATATAATATATATATATATATATATATATATATATATATATATATATATATATATATATATATATATATATATATAATATATATATATATATATATATATATATATATATATATATATATATATATATATATATATATATATATATATATATATATATATATATATATATATATATATATATATATATATATATATATATATATATATATATATATATATATATATATATATATATATATATATATATATATATATATATATATATATATATATATAAGTACAAACTGTTAGCATACAGCACTAAATAGTAAGGAAGCCCATCAGTGAAACAAAACTTATAAAACAATGCAATACAAAACTTGTTTTATAAGTTTTGTTTCACTGATGGGCTTCCTTACTATATATATATATATATATATATATATATATATATATATATATATATATATATATATATATATATATATATATATATATATATATATATATATATATATATATATATATATATATATATATATATATATATATATATATATATATATATATATATATATATAATAATATATAATATTATATATATATATATATAGTACCTTACTATATATATATATAGAATATATATATATAATATATATATATATAAATTTATATATTATATTTATATGGCTTCCTTACTATATATATATATATATATATATATATATATATATATATATATATATATATATATATATATATATATATATATATATATATATATATATATATATATATATAAGTACAAACTGTTAGCATACAGCACTAAATAGTAAGGAAGCCCATCAGTGAAACAAAACTTATAAAACAATGCAATACAAAACTTGTTTTATAAGTTTTGTTTCACTGATGGGCTTCCTTACTATATATATATATATATATATATATATATATATATATATATATATATATATATATATATATATATATATATATATATATATATATATATATCTATATATATATATATATATATATATATATATATATATATATATATATATATATATATATATATATATATATATATATATATATATATATATATATATATATATATATATATATATATATATATATATATATATATATATATATATATATATATATATATATATATATATATATATATATATATATAAGAACAGTGTGGGTCCAGGAGAGGAAGAGAATGTGTGGATCAGGTACTTAGGGTAAGACAGATGTGTGATAAGTTCTTGGAGAAACGTAGGTAGGGACACTTTTTAGGTTGTTGTGGACCTAGAGAAATCACATAACAGGTAGATAGAGTGAGGTTGGGGATTGTATTGCGACTGTATGAAATAAGATGAAGTTTGTTGGTTGCGGTGAAGAGTTTTTGCATGAACATTAGAGATTATGTGAGAGTTAGAAATGGCATGAGTGATTGGTTTGAAGTGAATGTAGGGTTATGTCAAGGTTGTGTAATGTCGCCGTTGTTGCTTAATGTGTTTATGGATGGAGTGATATTGAAGGTAAATGAAAGAGTATTAGACAAAGGCTTGGAAATAGTGGGTGAGGATGGAAGGTTGTGGTTTATTGAATCATTTGCTATTTTCAGACGATACTGCACTGGTGGCTGATACTGAGAATGAACTGAATCATTTGGAGACTGAGTCTGATAGTGTATGTAAAATATGGAAGTTGCGGGTGAAAATAGGTAAAAGTAAAGTCATGAGATGCACAAGGAGTGTTAATGTTGGCCAATTAAATGTGGGAGTGAATGGAGAGTTGCTTGAAGAAATTGAGAGTTTGAAGTATCTGGGGTCGCATGTATCAAATAGTGGATGAGTGGATGCAGAGATAAGTCATCAAGTGAAGGAAGTGATTAAATGTCTAGAAGGGTTGAAATGCATAATGGGAAATAGATATTTGGGAATTAATTCAACGAAAAGGATATATGATGATGTGCTTGTGCTGACAGCTTTGTATGGAGCCGACACTTGGAATGCCAGAGAGGATGAAAGGAGCAAGTTGAATGTAAAGGAGAGTTGGTGCTTGAGAAGTATGTTGTGTACCTAGAATAAATATAGCAATAAATAAAGATGTCAGGCAGCAAACAAGTGTTGAAAGGAAGTTGTTGGATAGGTTAACTTAGAGAGTATTGAATTGGGGACACATTGAAAGGATGAGTGATGAAAACGAATAGCGAAGAAAGTCTGCAGTGCAGAAATGGTTGGAGTTAGATCAAGAAGTAGACCTAGAATGAGATGAATGGATGGAGTGAAAAGGGTCCTGAATGCACGATGTCAGTGGAGCAGGGAAGGAAGTGTGCAATAGATAGGAGTGAGTGAAGTAAGACTGAGCATAGGTGACAATGTCCAAAGAGATTTCTCGTATCTGGTAGCTCAGCGAGCTGTGATGCACGGGTATGAAGAAACTTGCCATATGATGGGGCTGCCTGACCTCACTGCAAAATATCTTTGACGTCTACCTTGTGGGTGACCAACCAGGGAGGTAGGGGGGAAATGTGGCAACTCTTTATCCCCAAGGAGCTACGAAGTGTAGTTGAGGTACGTATGGATCGTTGTGAATGCGTGTTTCTTGACTCGGATATCCTACTTACATAGACGACGCGTTGGGGCTACCCCTGACCACTCCGGAAAGACAGCAAGGGCTACCCAGTCATGGGCGAGCTGGGTTAAAGATGCAAGCTCGAGGGAGAGTGTCAGATGAGGTGCTGCGGGTGGACATTCTCAATGTGGGGACGATAACTAAGAAGGGGCGAGAATTGGTGGCCCTGATGGATATGAGGAGAATTGGAGTGCTGTGTGTGCAGGAGACCAGGTGGAAAGGAAATAAGGCTAGGGAACTGGGTGAGGGTTGAAAATTGTTCTATAGTGGAGCAAATGAGGAAGGGAGGAATGGTGTAGGAATAATACTATCCAAAGACCTGAAGGAAAGATTACTTGGTGTGAATAGGAAGAGTCATAGAATAATGAGTTTAAAGTTGGGATTGGGAGAAACGGTAGTCAATGTCGTATGTGCCTATGCCCCACAAACTGGTTGTACAGAGGTGGAGAAGGATGTATTTTGGGAGGAGATGGACCAGGAGCTTAGAAAAATTCCTATAAGGGAGAGGGTAATTTTGGGAGGAGATCTAAATGGAAACTTGGGAATTGGGAGGGTTGGGATAGGTAGAGTTCATGGGGGCTGGGGGGTGGGCGAGAGAAATGAGGGGGGATAGAAAGTGATTGATTTTACAGTGGCCTTTGATCTGGCATTGGTCAACACATTCTTTGAGAAAAAGGAAAACAGATTGATTACATACAGTAGTGGTGGGAGGGAGAGCCAGATAGATTTATTGTTGTGTAGGAGAGACCATCTGAAGGATATTAGCAACTGTGAAGTAATAAATGGGGAGAGTGTAGAAGTGCAACATAGGATAGTAGTAACTGATTGCAGGCTCAGGATAAGTAGGAAAAGTTAGAAGACGAGGATGGACACAAAGATAAAGTGGTGGAAATTGAAAGATGCAGAGCTTAGAGCTATGTTTAGGAGAAGAGTGTTGGAAGCGATAAGGTTGCATGAGGATGTACAAGAATGGTGGACAGAGAATAAGTAAGGTGATATTGAGGGTTGGTGAGTAGGTACTTGGAAAGTCATCAGGGAGGAAATCCCCAAATGATAAAAAAGTCATGGTGGTGGAATGAGGATGTGCAAGAATGGGTGAAGAACAAGAAAGAATCTAAGAAAAAGGCAGATTTATCAGGACTGGAGCAAGATAAAGAAAAGTACAAGCAGGCAAAGAAGGAGGCAAGAAGAGCAGTAGCAAAAACAAAGGCAGAGACATTGAATAAAGTCTATGAAGAAGTGGAAACACCAGAAGGAGAGAAAAAAATACTGCGAATTGCCAAGGCCCGAGATGCTGCATCCAAGGACTTGACCCAAGTTAGACAAATAAAGGATGACCATGGAGTAGTTCTAGAAGAATATGATGAAATAAAAAGCAGATGGAAAACTTATTTTGAAGGATTACTAAACGAAGAGAACCCAAGAGCAGTATTTGAAGATGGACTTCCAAATGAAGCAGTTACAACTACAGTGACTAGAGGAGAGGTAGAGCGGGCAGTAAGGAAAATGAAAAATGGAAAGGCAGCAGGACCTGATAAGATTCCAGTGGAGGTATGGAAGAGTCTTGGAGAGGAAGGCATAGATATCTTGTGGGACTTAATGCAAAAGATCTTTAGTCAGGAAAAGATATCAGAGGAGTGGAGAGGAAGCCTAATCATCCCAATCTATAAAGGAAAGGGAGACATTCAAGAGTGTGGAAACTACAGAGGTATAAAGTTGTAAAGTCATACTATGAAGATATGGGAGAATATCATAGAGAGGAGAATCAGAGAGGAGACAACAATTGATGTATCAGGAAAAAAAGAAAGGACTGCATGTGGTCTTCATTGACATGGAAAAGGCATATGATTGAGTACCACGTCAAGAGGTGTGGATGTGTAATAGAGAAAAGGGAGTTCCCGAGAAACATGTAAGAATTATCCAAAATATGTATGAGAGGGCAGAGGCATATGTTAAGAGCAGTGGGGGCTTTACGAAAAGCCTCTCAGTAAATGTTGGTCTGCATCAAGGGTCTGCTTTGAGTCCATATCTATTTGATCTAGTCATGGATGTAGTAACCCAGGGTATTAGAGATCAGTCATCATGGTGTATGCTCTTTGCAGATGACATTGTACTGTGTAGCAACAAACAAAAAAACTTTATTTCCATTTCATTATACAATGGGTATTCGTCAGTCGGGGCAAGCCCCAACCCCCCACTGTGGTGTCCAACCACAGCAGTTCCTGCCAGTAAACAGCTTAAACTCTCGGTCTTGGACGGGAACCGATCTTTCAACCTCGTGAATGCGAAGCCAGCGCGTTACCACTGTACTAGCCAGATGAGAGGTAGTAGAGGAGAAGCTTGAGGAGTGGAGAAGAGTGATGGAGGATAAAGGACTGAAAATCAGCAGGAATAAGACAGAGTACTTGAGGTTGAGAGATGATAAGGATGGGGAGGTCAATTTGCAGGGGGAGGTGTTGAAAAGAGTTGAAAAGTTCAAGTATTTGGAATCAACAGTAGCAGAGAATGGTGACCTAGAGTCGGAAAAAACCCACAGAATACAAGCGGGATGGAAGAACTGGAAGAAAGTGTCTGGTGTGATTACCTAATTGTGATTACTTAATTGTGTTTACGGGAAAGAGCCCAAAGCTCGTATCTTCCCCTCTCCTGATCTGTTCCATTTTATACTTAGTGATACTTATCATACCTGTCCTTAAAACTATGGATTGAGATAGCATTAACTACCTGCTCGCTTAGCCAATTCCAATTATCAGCTACTCTTACACTGAAAAAGTATTTCCTTACATCCTGCAAAGAAGTTTTCTTACGAAGCTTCAAACTATGACCTCTAGATCTAGAGCCAGCCATATCAAAATATCGATCCCTATCCACTCTATCATAACCATGAAGGAATTTAAAGACTGTCACCATATCCCCCCTCACTCTTCTAGCTTCGAGTGATGGTAAGTCTAATTCCCTCAGCCTCTCATCATAGCTGAGATTGCGTATTTCTGGCACCAGTTTCGTGGCATGTCTTTGAACTTTTTCAAGCTTAGCTATGTGCCTTTTCAAGTGCGGATTCCAAAAGGGGGCTGCATATTCGAGTTTTGGCCTCACATAAGTTACATAAATATTTCTGAACATTTCCTTGTCCATGTGCCTGAAGGCTCCCTTACATTTGATAAGAATGCATATGCTGTCCTTACTATGCCATTTATATGTATTTCTGGAGACAAATCTGCCAGTATGTTTACTCCTAGATCTCTCTCATTTTCTGTCTCTTGAAGTTGTACTCCAGCCACCGAGTAGTCAAGCTTGGGCCTTCTTGCACTTGTACCCATTCTCATTACCTTACATTTTGAAGTATTGAGTTTCATTAGCCACTTTTCTGACCACTCATGCAGATTATTTAGATCCTCCTGAAGTTCTCTACCATTGTTCTCGTTTTTTACTTTCTTCACAATCTTTGCATCATCTGCAAACATATTCGTGAATGAATTTACAGACTCTGGTAAGTCATTTACATATACAAGGAACAAAAGTGGCCCTAAAACTGAACCCTGTGGAACTCCACTACTAACTCTTCTCCATTCAGACACTGAGTGTCTTACTCTAACCCTCTGTTCCCTTCCTTCTAAGTAAGTTTTTTCCATTCCAAAACATTTCCACCTATTCTAGCCATTGATTGCAGCTTCCTAATGTCTCCCATGTGGAACAGTGTCAAATGCTTTCTGGAAGTCTAGGAATATGCAATCTGCCCAGCCCTCTTTTTCCTGCAAGATTCGGCTTACCTCATCATAAAATTCTAATAAGTTTGTTACTGTTGATCTACCTTCTCTGAAGCCATGTTGCCTCACTGACAAAAAGTTGAAGGATTCCAAGTGAAGAGAAATGTGTTTCCTTAGTAGTTTCTCCATAACTTTGCAAACTATGCTGGTCAAGGAAACTGGTCTATAGTTCAGAGACGTATCCCTCCTTCCCTTTTTTGAAGATAGGTATCACATTTGCTTGTTTCCAGCATCTTGGAATCTCCCCTGACTCCAGTGAGTTTTTAAATATGATACTTAGTGCCACTGATATTGAGTTTGCACATTTTTTAAGCACATGAGGGGATATGTCATCAGGACCTGTAGCTTTATGAACATCTAATTCCATCAGCGCTTTGCATACCTCTGTGGCTGTAAGGTTGATGTTCTCTAATACCGGCCCTTGAGCTTCTATCACGGCAATCTGAGGGGGTGGGGTATTTTCTACAGTAAATACTGACTGAAACTCCTTGTTCAATTCTTTGCAGATCTCTTCATCCGTCTCAGTGATGCTCCCATCAGCTCTCTTTAGCCTTAAAACCTGTTCTTTTACCTTCAGGTTTCCTCTGATAAAGCTGTGGAAAAGCTTGGGATTTTCTTTAACCTTCCAGGTGATGTCCCTCTCATAGTCTCTCTCTGCCTCTCTCCTTTTACTTAGGTAGTCATTTCTTGCTCTTTTGTAGGTTTGCCAGGCATTTATGTTTTTTCTCCTCCTATACCTTTTCCAGCATTTGTCTCTCCACTCCTTAGCTCTTTTACACCCATTATCGAACCATTTCTCTCTGGCATGAATTACACCTACTTTGGTGACAGGTATGCAGCAATCTACTATCTTCCCATATTTCTCACAAAAGATGTCATACATTTCTTGCACAGATTTGTTGTAAAATAAGGTTCTCCAGGCAATAACTGTAAAAAGCTCATTCATTTTGATGTAATCTCCTTTCGGATAGTTCCTCCTCATGTCCTCAGTGCCTCTACTCTCAGGAAGAATATCTTCAATGATATACTCCATCAACAACACAGTGGTCACTCTTCCCAATTGGTGGTTCATACTCAATTTTTTCAATATCCAACACATTATCTGTGAACACTAGATCAAGTAGTGATGGCTCATCCCCACCCCTGGCCCTTGTTGGTTCCATTACATGTTGGTGTAGGAAATTCCCTTGTACGCAATCTAGGAATCTTGCCCCGAATGAGTCCTCACCACTGTGTGGGTCAAGACTTATCCAATCTATCTCTTTATGATTAAAGTCTCCCATATTCAAAATTCTACATTTTTTTCCCGTGCCATGTTAACAACTGGGGTTATGACTTCAATAGTACCTATATGACTTTCCTCATAAACTTCAAGCCTATTTTGGTTCCTTGGTGGGTTGTATACAACAGTTATTATAATGCTCTCTGACCCAGTATTTATGCAAGCAACAAGAAATTCCTTGAACTCACTTTCTATAGCCAAGTTTATTTCTTCAACTTGTATCCTTTCACTTGTGAGCAGTGCTATCCCTCCACCAGTCCTCTCAGATCTTTCAACCCTTAGTATTCTGAAGCCCTTAGGAAAAACTGTGACACTGTTTATGTCCTCACTCAACTTAGTCTCTGTAATTGCTACTATATTTGCCTTACTGTTATGAATCCTATCTTTTAATTCTACTGCCTTACCAGCTAATCCATCAGCATTTGTGTATAACAATCTTAATGAGACCCCATCCCCTGATCTTCTGTCATTATCTTCTTTATCTCCCCTTTGTCTGGAAGAACTCTGAAATGAAAATTTTTCTTCTGTTCTTCATTTCTTTCCTCATTTAACCTTCTTGCCTCTTGCAACAAGTTTTTGATCTTTCCCATCTCTTCCTGTGTTCTGTATCGTCTAATGAACACTTCTTTGAATTCTTGAAGGTCTTTTAGACTTTTTTTTCTCAACAATATTTCCCTACATGTTTCCCCTCTCTCAAAGGTTACTTTTGTTGGTCTCGGCTTTCCTTCCCTCGAATATTTACCTAGTTGGTGTATATTTACAATATCCTCAGGACCACAAACTACTCCATGCTTTCTTATCAGGTCTACAACCCTAGCTTTATTTTCTTCAAGTCTCCCCTGCCATATTGGCTCCTGGGATTCGCTTATGCCTGAGATTACCACTGTCTTCTCCTTATCAAGTGCCTGTCTGATGAGTGGGTTTGCCCTTTCCATCACAACGTCTTTCATTTTTTCGATTACTGTCTCTTTATAGTCAACTGTTTGTATGTTTTCCACTGCCACCACCTTTACAGCCTCTTTTACTGCCACATTTTATGGCATCATTTTCCATATTCATCTCCTGGAACTCTTTTCTGAACTGTTCAATGTTTTCCTTAATCTGGACATTCCAAGCAGCAATCTCGTCTCTCTCAGAAGAGAGCAGTGAACTAACATTTAATTCCTTTAGGTTGTCATTCAGCTGTTTGTTTTTATCTTCTTGTTTAGAAATTCTAGATTCTAGTTGACTCTTTTCCCCTTCCAGCTTCTTTATTCTTTTTTTCTAGTTCCTTTCTCTCCTGCCCTTGTGCTTTATTTGCTTCCTCCAAAGATCTTATTTGTTCTCTGAGTGTTTCATTCTCTTTCATTTCTCCATCCATATTCCGAATTTTTTCATCAAGGCTTATAACCTTTGCCTCTAAATTCTTGATTTTCTGTTTAAGTCTCCTAATGGCTACCCCTCCTACCGACCCATGGATGGGAGAGGTTTGGGACAGAGATGGCCTCATTTTTATGTTCTCCCTCTCACAGAATGTAGAAAGAAGAAGAGAAAGAGGAAAAAAAAAGAGAAAAACTTTTAAGCTTCACACAGAATTTTTATATCTCCATATAAGTGCTATTTAGTGACTGCATTTATCTCTTTTCTGGTAACACACATCTTAACTTAAAAACATGAGT
>JAXCGZ010010414.1:15000-32016 GCA_037179515.1 Halocaridina rubra | reverse complement strand
ACGATCTGTGTACCCGGACTGGACGTGAACTATTCCTGTAGATGTGCCGAGCCGAAGCCTAGCCCAGGAGGGAGTCAGTACTGTGATTACCTAATTGTGTTTACGGGAAAGAGCCCAAAGCTCGTATCTTCCCGTCTCCTGATCGGTTCCATTTTAGACTTAGTGATACTTATCATACCTGTCCTTAAAACTATGGATTGAGATAGCATTAAGTACCTCCTCGCTTAGCCAATTCCAATTATCAACTACTCTTACACTGAAAAAGTATTTCCCTTACATCCTGCAAAGAAGTTTTCTTACTGAAGCTTCAAACTATGACCTCTAGTTCTAGAGCCAGCCATATCAAAATATCGATCCCTATCCACTCTATCATAACCATGAAGGAATTTAAAGACTGTCACCATATCCCCCCTCACTCTTCTAGCTTCCAGTGATGGTAAGTCTAATTCCCTCAGCCTCTCATCATAACTGAGATTGCGTATTTCTGGCACCAGTTTCGTGGCATGTCTTTGAACTTTTTCAAGCTTAGCTATGTGCTTTTTCAAGTGCGGATTCCAAAAGGGGGCTGCATATTTGAGTTTTGGCCTCACATAGGTTACATAAATATTTCTGAACATTTCCTTGAAGGCTACCCTTACATTTGATAAGAATGCATATGCTGCCCTTACTATGCCACTTATATGTATTTCTGGAGACAAATCTGCCAGTATGTTTACTCCTAGATCTCTCTCATTTTCTGTCTCTTGAAGTTGTACTCCAGCCACCGAGTAGTCAAGCTTAGGCCTTCTTGCACTTGTACCCATTCTCATTACCTTACATTTTGAAGTATTGAATTTCATTAGCCACTTTTCTGACCACTCATGCAGATTATTTAGATCCTCCTGAAGTTCTCTACCATTGTTCTCATTTTTTACTTTCTTCACAATCTTTGCATCATCTGCAAACATATTCATGAATGAATTTACAGACTCTGGTAGGTCATTTACATATACAAGGAACAAAAGTGGCCCTAAAACTGAACCCTGTGGAACTCCACTACTAACTCTTCTCCATTCAGACACTGAGTGTCTTACTCTAACCCTCTGTTTCCTTCCTTCTAAGTAAGTTTTTATCAATTCCAAAACATTTCCACCTATTCTAGCCATTGATTGCAGCTTCCTAATAAGTCTCCCATGTGGAACAGTGTCAAACGCTTTCTGGAAGTCTAGGAATATGCAATCTGCCCAGCCCTCTCTTTCCTGTAAGATTCGGCTTACCTCATCATAAAATTCTAATAAGTTTGTTACTGTTGATCTACCTTCTCTGAAGCCATGTTGCCTCACTGACAAAAAGTGGAAGGATTCCAAGTGAAGAGAGATATGTTTCCTCAGTAGTTTCTCCATAACTTTGCAAACTATGCTGGTCAAGGAAACTGGTCTATAGTTCAGAGCCGTATCCCTCCTTCCCTTTTTGAAGATAGGTATCACATTTGCTTGTTTCCAGCATCTTGGAATCTCCCCCGACTCCAGTGACTCCTTAAATATGATACTTAGTGCCACTGATATTGTGTTTGCGCATTTTTTAAGCACATGAGGGGATATGTCATCAGGACCTGTAGCTTTATGAACATCTAAATCCATCAGCGCTTTGCATACCTCTGTGGCTGTAAGGTTGATGTTCTCTAATACCGGCCCTTGAGCTTCTATCACTGCAATCTGAGGGGGTGGGGTATTTTCTACTGTAAATACTGACTGAAACTCCTTGTTCAATTCTTTGCAGATCTCTTCATCCGTCTCAGTGATGCTTCCATCCGCTCTCTTTAGCCTTAAAACCTGTTCTTTTACCTTCAGTTTTCCTCTGATAAAGCTGTGGAAAAGCTTGGGATTTTCTTTAGCCTTCCTGGTGATGTCCCTCTCATAGTCTCTCTCTGCCTCTCTCCTTTTACTTAGGTAGTCATTTCTTGCTCTTTTGTAGGTTTGCCAGGCATTTATGTTTTTTCTCCTCCTATACCTTTTCCAGCATTTGTCTCTCCACTCCTTAGCTCTTTTACACCCATTATCGAACCATTTCTCTCTGGCATGAATTACACCTACTTTGGTGACAGGTATGCAGCAATCTACTATCTTCCCATATTTCTCACAAAAGATGTCATACATTTCTTGTACAGATTTGTTGTAAAATAAGGTTCTCCAGTCAATAACTGCAAAAAGCTCATTCATATTGATGTAATCTCCTTTCGGATAGTTCCTCATGTCCTCAGTGCCTCTACTCTCAGGAAGAATATCTTCAATGATATACTCCATCAACAACACACAGTGGTCACTCTTTCCAATTGGTGGTTCATACTCAATTTTTTCAATATCCAACACATTATCTGTGAACACTAGATCAAGTAGTGATGGCTCATCCCCACCCCTGGCCCTTGTTGGTTCCATTACATGTTGGTGTAGGAAATTCCCTTGTACGCAATCTACGAATCTTGCCCCGAATGAGTCCTCACCACTGTGTGGGTCAAGATTTATCCAGTCTATCTCTTTATGATTAAAGTCTCCCATAATCAAAATCCTACATTTTTTTTCCCGTGCCATGTTAACAACTGAGTTTATGACTTCAATAGTACCTATATGACTTTCCTCATAAACTTCAAGCCTATTTTGGTTCCTTGGTGGGTTGTATACAACAGTTATTATAATGCTCTCTGACCCAGTATTTATGCGAGCAACAAGAAATTCCTTGAACTCACTTTCTATAGCCAAGTTTATTTCTTCGACTTGAATCCTTTCACTTATGAGCAGTGCTATCCCTCCACCAGTCCTCTCAGATCTTTCAACCCTTAGTATTCTGAAGCCCTTAGGAAAAACTGTGACACTGTTTATGTCCTCACTCAACTTAGTCTCTGTATGTAATATCAGTCAGCATTGCAGTCATAAATATTGCCAATGTTTTATACTGTAAAAATTAATTAAATTTCTGCTATTTCTTCTATATTTTACTGCCATCTTCTTTTTAATATTATTTACTTATGTCAGAGATGTGTAAATACTGTAAATTATGTTATTTGTAGTAATAGTTACATAAGTATTCTAGCCTTGGTATGCTGACTGCAGGGTTTGACAATGTATACCTCAGAAATTTTTAGTATTTTGAGAAACCACTTGTTGGGTTAAATAAATAAGAATTGTCAGATTTTTAATAACCCAACAAGAAGAAGTCTGGCGGGTCTCTCTCTCTTATATCATACGTATTACAGGGGGTCCCCGTTTTATGTTAGGGTTCCATTCCTGATAGCTGACTTAGACGTAAAAGTAGGTCAGAAAACACCTAAATTCGAACCAATGATAAAAATAAATACTCTAACACCTAGAAAAATAATCTGAGATCTTAATCCAAGACATAAAAACAGCAAAATTACACTATACAGTAGTGCTTACCTTTACTACTGCGGTTGGCTTGCATCTGGATAACTTCAGCTCCCATATCCAATTTAGGGTCGAACGGTTTAACACCAATAAATGAGTAGCCTCTTGCAACAAGTTTTTGATCTTTCCCATCTCTTCCTGTGTTCTGTATTGTCTAATGAACACTTCTTTGAATTCTTGAAGGTCTTTTAGACTTTTTTTTCTCAACAATATATCCCTACATGTTTCCCCTTTCTCAAAGGTTACTTTTGTTGGTCTCGGCTTTCCTTCCCTCGAATATTTACCTAGTTGGTGTATGTTTACAATATCCTCAGGACCACATACTACTCCAAGCTTTCTTATCAGGTCTACAACCCTAGCTTTATTTTCTTCAAGTCTCCCCTGCCATGTTGGCTCCTGGGATTCGCTTATGCCTGAGATTACCACTGTCTTCTCCTTAACAAGTGCCTTTCTGATGAGTGGGTTTGCCCTTTCCATCACAACGTCTTTAATTTTTTTGATTACTGTCTCTTTATAGTCAACTGTTTGTATGTTTTCCAGTGCCACCACCTTTACAGCCTCTTTTACTGCCACATTCCCCTTTAGTGCATCAGCAAAGGAAGTTTTCATGGCATCATTTTCCATATTCAGCTCCTGGAACTCTTTTCTGAACTGTTCAATGTTTTCCTTAATCTGGACATTCCAAGCAGCAATCTCGTCTCTCTCAGAAGAGAGCAGTGAACTAACATCTAATTCATTTAGGTTGTCATTCAGCTGTTTAATTTTTATCTTCTTGTTTAGAAATTCTAGATTCTAGTTGACTCTTTTCCCTTCCAGCTTCTTTATTCTTTTTTCTAGTTCCTTTCTCTCCTGCCCTTGTGCTTTATTTGCTTCCTCCAAAGATCATATTTGCTGTGTGTGTGTGTGTGTGTGTGTGTGAATAGCACTTAGGCTAATACATTCTTTGTGTTTAATAATAATAATAATAATAATAATATCTAAATTGCTACAACGCCACCTATTGCTCCTGCTAAAACACGTCAGTTGGTATCTACTCCATACTAGATGGTACATATACCCCAGGCCTCTCATCAGCTTGCAGTGTGTACAGTATGTGTGTAAAGGACACGCAGACATAGACACACATGCATACCTTTGAAAACTGCTAGTAGGAGCCCGAGTTCTCTCTTTTGTAATGACGCTAAATTTTGATTACAAGTTTACACAAATTTAAGATATTGTTACCGTTACAGATTCTCATTTTAATTATAATTTGCCTTACTTTGCTACTTATCTGATTGATAATGTTAAGAATTTAATTAATATTAATAGCGGTATGAATTAATAATAAATTTGAGTTTGTATTTAGACTGTTGTATGAAGTTATCAAAGAACTGAGACCCATGTCTACCGTCTATTTACCGTTCTCCTGTAAGGGCTTCATTTTAAGCTATTAATTATATAAATTATTAAGCATGCAGTATTTGTAAAATTAAGTTATCCAAATTAAATAAACTTGTTTTGTTCGCCTGTTCAATTGAATTATTTACCTTCCGTATGTAATATCAGTCAGCATTGCAGTCATAAATATTGCCAATGTTTTATACTGTAAAAATTAATTAAATTTCTGCTATTTCTTCTATATTTTACTGCCATCTTCTTTTTAATATTATTTACTTATGTCAGAGATGTGTAAATACTGTAAATTATGTTATTTGTAGTAATAGTTACATAAGTATTCTAGCCTTGGTATGCTGACTGCAGGGTTTGACAATGTATACCTCAGAAATTTTTAGTATTTTGAGAAACCACTTGTTGGGTTAAATAAATAAGAATTGTCAGATTTTTAATAACCCAACAAGAAGAAGTCTGGCGGGTCTCTCTCTCTTATATCATACGTATTACAGGGGGTCCCCGTTTTATGTTAGGGTTCCATTCCTGATAGCTGACTTAGACGTAAAAGTAGGTCAGAAAACACCTAAATTCGAACCAATGATAAAAATAAATACTCTAACACCTAGAAAAATAATCTGAGATCTTAATCCAAGACATAAAAACAGCAAAATTACACTATACAGTAGTGCTTACCTTTACTACTGCGGTTGGCTTGCATCTGGATAACTTCAGCTCCCATATCCAATTTAGGGTCGAACGGTTTAACACCAATAAATGAGTACAAGAACAAGTGGGCGACGCTTCTTGTTCCCCCCTTTCTCATATCCACGGCATTACACAATCCATTTGCTCTCTCCTAAATTAACAGGAGGCTCACTGGGAAGCGACATCGATACGGGTCCTCCAGCCAAAGTACTTATAACATATTAATGTTGAACGTATGTATCCACAGCGAATGAGCATGATAAACAATATGGCAGACAAGAGGTTGAAAAGCAAAGCCTTTACAACAGTGCTTCTCTTAAAAATGCATTTTAATTGTGCTGTACTTTTAGTTTCTCTCTTCTCCAAACTTTATACTTGGTAATTTTGTAAATAAACGAAATCCCATTTCTTCAAATATTCAAATAAATAAATAAATAAAACCATTAACTAGATAAATACTAATAAAACAATGCTATGTGACTATTCCTCTGCCAACCTCGTATTTATGGCTAGGTATTTGGTATTTTTGTAAATAAATTAATGCTAATTCCTTCAAATAAGCAAATACTGAACATAAATATATAAATAAAACCATTAACTTGATACAGTTGAAAGACTACGACTGAAGGTATTAGAATACAACTAGGACTGGTCCAGACAGTTCCGAGTTGAGTCTTCCTTCAGGACGGTTCTTTTCTTATACCTACATCTACACAGAATATTCTGGCATATTCATTACACATCTCTTGCTATTCCATTACATTTTTCCTCATATTTGCTATTATTTATGGAAGGTCCACAGCGTATGGCCCCCAGTACCCAGCATAGAGGGGTGAAAAGAATCTCCAGGGATCTTGTTGACTCCACTATTGGCTTGAGGGAAAACACACCTAGTGGTAGTAATGGTTCTGCTCTTAACCTTGCACTTCCCAATAGATCTGCTTCTTTCACTCTTCACTATGCTAACATTCATGGCCTGAACTCTAATATTTCGTCTGTGGAACAGCACTTGGGTACTTTCCTCCCTAGCCTCCTCCTCCTATCTGAAACACAGCTGTCTATCGATGCTTCCAGTGACCCATTTCAAATCTCTCACTATAACCTGTATACTCGTTTTTGCTCCAAAGGTGGGGTCTGTGCATACTGCAACACTAGCATTCCTACAGGACCTTGAATCTCCTGACTTTGATGTTCTTTGACTAAAAATCTATCTCTACACTACTATTTTCCTTTGCTTCTGCTACTGTTCTCCAAACTCCACCGAGCTTGTGTCTTTCTTTGATTATCTGTCCTTGTGCCATGAGTCCATGCTATCTTCTCACCCACATGCCAAAGTTCTCTACATTGGAAACGTCAATGTACACCATAGTGAGTGGCTTAATTCTTCTCACACTGATGTGGTAGAAAGTGAGGCCCTTGAATTCTCTATTACTCACGATCTGGAGCGAATTATCAAGCATCCTATTCATGTTCCTGATCAACACGAACAAGCAGCAAACACTCTTGACCAATTTCTTACTTCTAACCCTTCAAACTACTCTTATTCTGTGCTTTCCCCTCTTGGTAAATCTGACCACTCTGTGACCTCAATCTTTTTTTTTTTTACTCCCCCTCCACCAATCCCTCCTACTCAGTGCCGCCTTTGGCACTCTGAGCGAACCCGACGTGAAAATATGCGTAACTTCCTCTTTGACTTTCCATGGGATGACTACTGCTTTCGGTCCCGCAACCCTGATCAGGTAGCCCTAAATGTTGCCGAGGTCATGACCTCGGGAATGGAGGTGTACATCCCTTCTTTTATGAACTTTCTCTCTCCCAAAACCTTGGTTTAACCAAGCCTACTCCATGGCTATCCAGGCTAGGAATCGGGCACACCAATCTTACCAAGCCTCTCCTTCCGTTTTAACTCGCTCTGCTTTTATTAAAGCTAGGAATCACTGTATTGCTCAGATTCGAAGATCTAAGGCTGCCTTTATAAGATGGAAAGTTGATGACCTTAATTCCTCTCCCACTGACAAATGCTTCTGGTCCTTAGCCAAAAACCTCTCCAAAAACTTCTGCAAGTCAAGCTTTCCCCCTCTCATTCATTCTGATGGTTTTATAGCTTGCTCTCCCACTGACAAAGCCACTCTCTCTGGCTCTCATTTTTCTCCCACTCTTATAGAAACGATTCCAATGCATATGTCCCTCAATCTTTACCCCTCTCTAACCCTATGCCCTCCCTTATCCTTTCTTCACGCAAAGTTCATAAGGTTCTTCGCTTGCTAAAGATGAACAAGGCAACTGGTCCCGATGGTATCCCTACAAGGTTCCTTAAGGAGTTTGCAGATGAACTGGCTCCCATGCTTTGCCGTCTTTTTCGCCTCATTCTGTCAACCAGTATATATCCTTCATCTTGGAAGCACGCTCTAGTTCAACCAGTTCCTAAAAAGGGTGACTGCTCTATTCCTTCCAACTACCGACTTATTGCCCTAACCTCCTCTAATGCTAAAGTTTTTGAAACTTTGTTCAATGCTCACTTCTTGAAACACCTTGAATCTAACTCACTTACCTCCAATCACCAGTACAGCTTTCGCAAAGCAAGATCCACTGGTGACCTCCTGTCCTATCTTACTCATGTATGGTCATCTTCTCTGAGGTACTATGGGGAAGCCTTTATCATCGCCCTTGATATCTCTAAGGCCTTTGACAAAGTCTGGTACAAGGCTCTGTTGGCCAAACTCCCTGCCTATGGCTTCACCCCTTCTCTCTGTTCTCTGATTTCCAGTTTTCTTTCTGACCGTTTTATATCTGTAGTTGTTCATGGTGCGACATCTAGCCTTTTCTCTGTTACCAGTGGTGCTCCAAAGGGCTCTATTTTTTCACCTACTCTGTTCCTTCTCTTCATCAATGATCTTCTACAATCCCCATCATCCTCTCTTCTCCATGCCTTTGCTGGCGATTTTACCCTTCACTTTTCCACTGCCTTTTCTTCACAACCTTCATCTGCTACTCGTAATCAGTCTCGTATCACTCTTTCTTCTACTCTCAACTTCAATTTGCATATTAGGAATCCATATAGCCCCTAATTTGCCTTGGAGGAATCACATAATCCAAATTTCTCAATCTTCATCCAAAAAATTGGGGGTTCTTTCGTTTTCATTATTTATTTCCTCTTTACAGTTACTTAAAATCTATAAAGGTCTTATCCATCCCTGCTTAGAATACAATAACCCCTCGCTATATCACGGTTTACCTATCGCGAATTCAGTGCATCACATTTTTTTTTTTTTTGGCAAGCTTTTTTTTTCCGGGTATATGCGAGAATATTAAAATATTAATAGAGAGAGAAGTACTCTACGATAACTGGTGATCAGCTCGGGATCAATCCATGCCTATATCTGCACAGAAGAAACAGATTCATCTATGGAAGAAATGTTCGAGTGTTGAAGAAACTTCTAGACGCTTACAAGCAGCGAGACAGCGACGCAGAGAGAGAAAGCATCAGCTCCGACAGTATTGTTACCAGAACGAGTCACTCTCCCCCGCCCCCATATTGGCAAAGCCCCCAGCAGTAAGAGGACAAACAGCGCTTTCATGTACACCACCGTCACAGTGAGCCGAAGTGTGACCGGGGCTTTGAGTGAAAACGCCCCTTGCCAGTAGTTATATGTTGCCAGATCCAACCAAGAAGATGGCGATTCCTCGATTTTACGAGGGAGATGGACAAAGTTAGCGGGAAAATTATCAAGTCAAGCAGAAGAACCCCCTCCTCCATTGCATGTTGCCATGATGTTATTCAAACAGTTTCCCAAAATAGATAAGTACTTGTGATCGGTACACAGTGAGTAATGGGACCATTATTAAAAGAAATAGAGGTCAGTGGACTCAGCCATTTTACTTGTAGTGATGCTTTGACTCAGCCACCCTGCATCTAAAAGGGGTATGGCTCTAGTAAGTTAATAAAAGTAGAATTTCTGTACCCATTACTAACATGGATAATTTGTACTAATAGCTATGAGCAGTAATCAACTCTATTTTTGTTATAATTTGAATAATATAACGAGTAATTGCGTTTGAAGGGTGTTCAATTTATTTTTATTATTGCCAAAGTTAATTATTAAACAGGCAAATGTATTGACTTTAATTGAGAAAGTTTAATGTACATGTAAAATCATTTTTTTATATTAATTTCTTAAAGCATAAGAAATCGAGTGAGAAAATCCTTGCACCTGTTTTCAAGGTTCTTTCTTGTTTTCGCGGGTGATATTTTGGTGAAAGAAAGGCAGAAATGATCGATCTTTCTTCAGACGTCGTTATTATAAAGATATTGATATTAAATTACATATATGACATATCCTTTTTGAAGAATAAGAAAATTCTAAGATGTTATTTAGATCATTACTGTTAAATACGAGTTTTTATTTTTTCGCTATGCGGGCAGGAAATAGTACTCAAGTATTGTGCCGGGATAGGGAGTGTTTTCGTGCCGCCATCACGTACCGTTGTTGGGGGTATTATGGGGACTTATAGCCGTTGAGAGAGACGCCTCGAGAGATCGCCAACCAATGCACTCCCTCAGAGTGTTGGGAGGGAAAACAGTGAGATATAAATGGGGAAATGAAGGGGGGAAGTCGCCGCGAGAGAATGAGTGAGCGAATGCGTGAATTCAATTCAATGGAAGTGACACGAATGGGGGGAAGTGATGAGAATGGGGGGGGTGTATAACACATGGCAGCGACCGAACTGAGTGTGAGGAAGGGAGAGTGTTTGGGGGGTGAGATCACGAGTCACCGTGTCTTAATCCCATCCATATTTTTGTTAATTTAATGGGAGGTGCTGTAGCTGTTGCAATATCTATTGAGGGATATTTTTGAGAAAGTGCTTTCCACCTGCCCAGATATGGTTGAGATGCAGACTTTATTTTAATTTTTTGTCCCCTACTCCTCCAACGAGATTATTATTAGATTTTCGAGAATTCCAAGATAGATATTAAGTGATAAAGGACGGGAATCTATGAATGATTCTTTGTTTTTCTTTCTAGCTGCAGTATATACATTATTTGTCCGAAAGAATATGCTAAATAAGTAAAACAAAAGTTTTAGCCATGATAATGTTTGTCACAATTATTTCAGCTTGGTCATGAAGAGGAGAGTGTAAACTCACAAGAAATGACCACAAGAATGTCAAACAGCCGTTTCCTGTATTTGAAAGAGACGAAGTTGATCCAGAAAGCGAAGAGACAGGGGAGGAACAGCGCCTACACGCAACACTCCCCGCAAAAGCTAGCCATTTGAAGTCCAGGAGACAGATTGGATGGATTGGATTCGGTTTTACGTCACGAACTCCCTTTTCTACTAAGGGCTATTTTAGGTAGGAAGGAAAGAGAGTAAAAAAGAAGTTAGTTAAGTACCTACCCAATCTTAAGTATGAAAAGGAGACAAAAAACATATAACTCCCCCCTGTGTTCTGAGGTAATTCTGTGAATAGTCACTCGAAAAATTCAAATTTGAGCTAGTAGAATATATATATATATATATATATATATATATATATATATATATATATATATATATATATATATATATAGTGATCCCTCGTTTATCATGGGGGATAGATTCCGGGACCAACTGCGATAGGTGAATTTCCGCGAAGTAGGATCACCCTATATGTACATAGGTATTTTACATTTATTTTTATGTTTACTGTATAAACCCTCCCTGTACTGTTAACAAACCACCCTTTACTTCATAAATAACAGAATGCAAGCATAAATTTATATGAAAGTGATAGATAAACTTACTGTGAATGAGATGGTAAAGACATGACATACTCATGTAAATAGGTATTTTACAATTATTGTTACGTTTATTGTATAAACCCTCCCTGCACTGTTAAAAAACCACCCTTTACTTTATAAATAACAGCATGCAACGTAAATTTATGTGAACGTGATAGGTACACTTACCGTGAATGAGGTGGTAATGACATTTGTAGACTCTAGAGGAAATTATTCCGCAGCCAATTACAGCTTTACGGCTGCTTTTTGGGAGCGAAGAACATGGTAATGGGGAGTTGCTGTCACTGTTTCTTCTTTTGTTGGAAGATGGTCTTGTAAGGAATCATGGCATCGTCAAGAAAACTGCAGAAGGTCACCGAACGAACCATATTATCGTCATATACCTGCGGGAGTTGTTGCACTGCTTTCACATATTCATACATGGCTGCCAAACGTTCATGTGTAAGGCCAGCTTCATCAATTTCTTCGTGCGTTTCCTCGAGTTCCTCATCTTCCTCTTCTTCGCTCGCCGATTTTGTCATTTCTTCTAAGTCTTCATCGGTCAAAGGCTGCGAGTGGGAGTCAATCAGTTCATTAACGTCTTCGGGAGTCATATCTTTAAAGCCTTCTCCTCTTAGCAATGCAGCCAACTTCACAGCTTTCACAACTGCCGAGTTATGGACTTCGTCAGGAGCAAATCCCTTGCAGTCGTGGATGACTTCGGGCCACAACTGCTTCCAGCTGGCATTGATTGTGGCCGGCTTAATGTCTTTGATTGCTTTCTGAATATTTTGAAGGCATGTAGCAATCGTGTAATTACGCCAGTACGTCTTCATTGAGAATTCTTTGTCCGAATCCATGGATTCAACCAGGTTCGCCAGAGCATTTTGTGTGTAGAGGGCCTTGAACGCACGAATAACGCCTTGATCCATAGGCTGAATCAGTGACGTCGTATTCGGTGGCAGGAACTCTACTTGAACACTGTTATATTCGAGATTACTTGCGTGGCTACCAGTATTATCCATCAAAAGAAGAACTTTAAATTCAAGGCCTTTTTCTCCCAGATAAATTTTGACCTGAGGGATAAAGCACTGGTGAAACCAGTCTTAGGGTTATGCATCCAATACACTGGCAGCAGATTCTTGTTTTTATTCTTCAAAGCCCTAGGGTTCTTTGACTTGTAGGTAAACCCGGGCTTTAACATGAAGCCCACAGCATTTCCGCACATGATGAGGGTAACGCGATCTTTGTGCGCTTTAAATCCCGGGGCTTTAGCTTCTTCCTTGAAGAGAAAAGTGCGAGACGGCATTCTCTTCCAATTTAACCCAGTCTCATCCATGTTGAAGACTTGCTCAGGAGCATATTCCCCTGCAGCGATAATTTTCTTGAAGTCGTTGTTCACATAATCTTCTGCGGCAGCTGTATCTGCAGAGGCAGCTTCGCCATAAACCGAAACGCTTTTTAGGCCATAGCGTTTTTAAAATTTGGCGAACCATCGCTTGCCACGAACGATTGTATCCTTGGTGGAGAATCGCTGGAGGGTCCTGGTTGTGGGTCGTCGATATCTTCTTTTCTCCCCTCCTCCTCTCCACGGTTGCCATTGTCGTCGTTGGGTTCGTTTGCAGCGAATGCCTCGTACGTTTGTATGATATTGCTGTCTATGCTGATGTTCTTCTTTCTGCAATCAGCAATCCATGGGGCCAAAGCAGATTCCATCCGCACTATTATCTTATTGCGGGATGTTACGACCCTCTTTGCTGATTTATTAAAAGAAATAGTCGCAGTTTTCCTTATATTTGCTGCGTCCTTTTTGATGCAGCCAACAGTAGATTCATTGAGGCCAAAATAGTGGCCGACATCCGCAAACCTTTTTCCTTCTTTCAGCATATCAAACAGTTTCACCTTATCCGTTATGGTTAACATCTTCCTTTGCCGCTTAGACTCACTACCAGAAGCCTTAGAACAGGGGTGTGCAACCTTTTTTCCCAATGGGCCACTAGTCAAGACTCTGTTGGTATGGAGGGCCACATAACCTTACTATTTCATTTTAATATATGCTAGCTCACGTAGGTGTGACCCTTTGTGTTTCCAAAACGCTGATACTGGTATCGTATTTTACATGGTGCAGAGTTATATGTTCAAATTTATGTTTTTTTACTATTTCTTACTGTTTTATTATTTGTAGGCTGGGAAATACTTTTTTTTATCAATAAAATAATGAAAAAAAAAAATTCAATAAAATTATGAAAATCCTGAAAAAATTTATTTCTTTAAAATTTTAATATTTTCGCATATACCCAGAAAAAAAATAATCGCCAAAAAAACACGCGATACAGAGAATCCGCGATAGGTGAACCGCGATATAGCGAGGGAACACTGTGTATATATGTATATATATATATATATATATATATATATATATATATATATATATATATATATATATATATATATATATATATATATATATATATATATATATATATATATATATATATATATATATATACAGTGTTCCCCCCTTATCGCGGTAGTTCGGTTCCGGGACCTGGCGCGAACCAGGAAAACCGCGGAGTAGGATCAGCCTATATGTACATAGATATTTAAATTTATTTTTACGTTTACACTGTATAAACCCTCCCTGTACTGTTAACAAACCACCCTTTACTTCATAAATAACAGCATGCAACGTAAATTTATATGAAAGTGATAGATATAATTACGGTGAATGAAGTAGTAATTACATGACATACTCATGTACATAGGTATTTTACAATTATTTTCACGTTTACGTATTGTATAAACCCTCCCTGCACTGTTAAAAAAACACCCTTTACATTATAAATAACAGCAAGCAACGTCAATTTTTATGAAAGTGATAGGAAAACTTACCGTGAATGAGGTGATGATGACGTGCCATACATAGGTATTTTACAATTATTTTTACATTTACATAAAATAGCGGCCGACATCCACAAACTTTTTTCCTTCTTTCAACATATCTACGAGTTTCACTTTATCTACAATGGTTAACATTTTCCTTAGGCTCACTACAAGAACCCTTAGAAGATGAAAGATGCTTGGGAGGCATTGCAAAGGTTAAAATATGCGAGTAAAAAAATCACCAGCAAAACGTATTAATAAGCACAACGAGAACAGCGCACACGTGAGTTAGACTGAGCGAGTGAGGCGGCACATTGGAAATTGGAGGGAAAAGCAAACTGCAATGAAAAAGCCAATCAGACCCCATGATACAGAACATATTGAAAAACAATTCTTTGATTCATTGTCTCCCGACCTTTCAGCCAATAGCATTCCATGAACTATCTCACGTAGGTGAGAACTACTAGATATATAAATATATATGAGAGCTCACGTAACTATTGGACACTACATATTTCGCATGATGCAATACTGTGAGTTATACTGTACGTACGTATATCTAAATTTATGTTTTTTACTATTTTTTACTGTTTTATTATTCTTAGGCTAGGAAATACTTGCTTTATCAATAAAATAATGAACATTTTAATATTCACTAGGTTACGTAGGTGAGAGCCTTTGCGTTTTCCGAAACACTGATACCTGTATCGTATTTTACGTGGTGCAATATTGTTTACTATTTTTTACTGCTTTATTATTCTTAGGCTAAGAAATACATTTTTTTATCAATAAATTCATGAAACTACTGGAAATATAAATATATATGCTAGCTCACGTAGCTATCGGACACTATTTCGCATGATGCAATACTGCGAGTTATACTGTATGTACGTATATCTAGATTTATGTATATGCTAGCTCACGTAGCTATCGGACACTACATATTTCGCATGATGCAATACTGTGAGTTATACTGTACGTACGTATATCTAAATTCATGTTTTTTACTATTTTTTACTGTTTTCTTATTCTTAGGCTAGGAAATACTTGTATTATCAATAAAATAATGAAAATTTTAATATTCAATAGGTCACGTAGGTGAGAGCCTTTGCGTTTTCTGAAACACTGATACCGGTATCGTATTTTACGTGGTGCAATACTGTTTACTATATTTTACTGTTTTATTATTCTTAGGCTAAGAAATACATTTTTTTTATCAATAAAATCATTAAACTACTAGAAATATAAATAAATATGCTAGCTCACTTAGCTAGCGGACACTATTTCGCATGATGCAATACTGTGAGTTATACTGTACGTACGTATATCTAAATTTATGTTTTTTACTATTTTTTATTGTTTTATTATTCGTAGGCTGGTCAATAAATTTTTTTTATCAATTAAATAATGAAAATTTTTTCTTCAATAAAAAAAATGGAAAATCCTGATAAAAAAATTTTCTCAATATTCTAATATTTTTGCGTATACCCACAAAATTAAAATAATAATTTATAAAAAAAAAAACGCGATACAGTGCAAACGTGAACCAAGAAACGCGAATAACCGGGGGAACACTGTGTGTATATATATATATATATATATTATATATATATATATATATATATATATATATATATATATATATATATATATATATATATATATATATTATATATATATATATATATATATATATATATATATATATATATATATATATATATATATATATATATATATATATATATATATATATATATGAATAATTTTTTTACCCCGACCAGGACTCGAACCTAGGACTTATGATTACTAAGTCAAGGCGCTACCTATGCACCACAGAAGGTTAAAAGGAATCCAACCTTATAGCTTATATCTCCTATACTTAGGAATGAACGCATTCTAACTGAATGCCACTATGTTCATATTACAGATTCCCCAACCTCACTTGTGGATTCATTTTCGCATTTAATTCAATTCCCAATCTCATTCGGGCATTACAATAACCAAATAAGCACATTACATATGTGAAAACATGAGTCATTTTTTACCCCGACCGGGACTCGAACCTAGGACTTATGATTACTAAGTCAAGGCGCTACCAATGCACCACAGAACGTTAAAAGGAATCCAACCTTATAGCTTATATCTGCTATACTTAGGAATGAACGCATTCTATCTGAATGCCACTATCTCCATATTACAGATTCCCCAACCTCACTCGTGGATTCATTTTCGCATTTAATTCAATTCCCAATCTCATTCGGGCATTACAATAACCAAATAAGCACATTACATATGTGAAAACATGAATCATTTTTGACTTAGTAATCATAAGTCCTAGGTTCGAGTCCCGGTCGGGGTAAAAAATGATTCATGTTTTCACATATGTAATGTGCATATTTGGTTATTATAATGCCCGAATGAGATTGGGAATTGAATTAAATGCGAAAATGAATCCACGAGTGAGGTTGGGGAATCTGTAATATGAACATAGTGGCATTCAGATAGAATGCGTTCATTCCTAAGTATAGCAGATATAAGCTATAAGGTTGGATTCCTTTTAACCTTCTGTGGTGCATTGGTAGCGCCTTGACTTAGTAATCATAAGTCCTAGGTTCGAGTCCCGGTCGGGGTAAAAAATGATTCATGTTTTCACATATGTAATGTGCTTATTTGGTTATTTATATATATATATATATATATATATATATATATATATATATATATATATATATATATATATATATATATATATATATATATATATATATATATATTAATTTTTCATGTACAACTCCTTAGGAGATTATGAAACTTAAGCAAAATTAATTCTTTAATGTTGCAAATGAAATATTATTTTTAATTTTATTACTGCATACACAGAGTCAAACTTTTTAT
>JAXCGZ010010414.1:0-10000 GCA_037179515.1 Halocaridina rubra | reverse complement strand
GGTGATGATCATCATTCTCGACCCCGGAGGAAATTATTTCACAGCCAATAAAAGCTTTACGGCTGCTTTTTGGGAGAAAGAACATGGTAATGGGGAGTTGCTGTTGTTGTTTCTTCATTCGAGAGTTGTTGGAGTGCTTTGTAATGTTCATACATGGCCGCCAAACGTTCGAGTGTAAGGCCAGGTTCTTCAGTTGGTTCGTGCGATTCCTCAAGTTCTTCCTCTTCTTTGCTCGCTGATTTCGTCATTTCATCCAAGTCTTCATCACTCAAAGGCTGCGAGTGGCAGTCAATCAGTTCATTCACATCTTCGGGAGTCATATCTTTAAAGCCTTCTCCTCCTAGCAATGCAGCCAACTTCACAGCTTTCGCAACTGCCGCCATCTGCACCTCGACAGGAGCAAATCCCTTGTAGTCGTGGATGATTTCGGGCCACAATTTCTTCCAGCTGGCATTGATTGTGGCCGACTTCATCTCTTTGATTGCTTTCTGAATATTTTGTAGGCATGTGGCAATCGTGTAATTACGCCAGTAAGTCTTCAATGAGAAGTCTTTGTCCGAATCCATGGAATCAACTAGGTTCGCCAGGGCATTTCGTGTGTATAGGGCCTTGAACGCACGAATAACGCCTTGATCCATAGGCTGAATCAGTGACGTCGTATTCGGTGGCAGGAACTCTACTTGAACACCGTCATATTGGAGCTTGGTTGCGTGGCCACCAGCATTATCCATCAAAAGAAGGACTTTAAATTCAAGGCCTTTTTCCATAAGATAAAGTTTTACCTGAGGGATAAAGCATTGGTAAAACCAGTCCAATGTGAGGCTTTTTGTGATCCAGGCATTGGGGTTATGCATCCAATACACTGGCAGCAGATTCTTATTCTTGTTCTTCAAAGCCCTAGGGTTCTTCGATCTTTGTGCGCTTTAAATCCCGGGGCTTTAGCTTCTTCCTTGAAGAGAAAAGGGCGAGATGGCATTCTCTTCCAAAATAACCCAGTCTCATCCATGTTGAAGACTTGCTCAGGAATATATTCCCCTTCGGCGATAATTTTCTTGAAGTCATTCTTGACGTAATTTTCTGCGGCAGCTGTATCTGCAGAGGCAGCCTCGCCATAAACTGAAACGCTCTTTAGGCCATAGCGTTTTTGAAATTTGAAGAACCATCCCCTGCTAGTAACGAACGGTTGTATCCTCGATCGAGAATCGCTGGAGGGTCCTGGTTGTGGGTCGTCGATATCTTCTTCTCTCCCCTCCTCTCCACGGTCGCCACTGTCGTCATCGGGTTCATTTGCAGCGAATGTCTCGTACAGCTTCTTCGCCTTTGTTTGTATGATATTGGTGTCTAAGCTGATGTTTTCCTTTCTGCAATCAGCAATCCACAGGGCCAAAGCAGCTTCCATGCGCACTACTGCCTTATTGCGGGGTGATACGAGCCTCTTCGCCAATTTATTAAAAGAAATGTTCGCTGTTTTCCTGATCTTTGCCTCGTCCTTTTTTATGTAACGCACAGTAGATTCATTGAGGCCAAAATAGCGGCCAACATCCACAAACTTTTTTCCTTCTTTCAACATATCTAAGAGTTTCACTTTATCTACAATGGTTAACGTTTTCCTTTGCCGCTTAGGCTCACTACAAGAAGCCTTAGAAGATGAAGGATGCTTGGGAGGCATTGCAAAGGTTTTAATATGCGAGTAAAAAAAAATCACAAGCAAAACGTATTAGTAAGCACAACGAGAACGGCGCACACGAGAGTTAGACTGAGCGAGTGAGGCAGCACATTGGAAATTGGAGGGAAAAGCAAACTGCAATGAAAAAGCCAATCAGACCCCATGATACAGAAAATATTGAAAAACAATTCTGTGATTCGTTGTCTCCCGACCTTTCAGCCAATAGCATTCCATGAACTATCTCACGTAGGTGAGAGCCTTTTCGTTTCCGAAACGTTGATAGCGGTATCGTATTTTACATGGTGAAATACTGTTAGTACTTTATGTTTTTTATTATTTTTTACTGTTTTATTATTCTTAGGCTAGGAAATACTTGTTTTATCAATAAAATAATGAAAATTTTAATATTCACTAGGTCACGTGAGTGAGAGCCTTTTCGTTTTCCGAAACGTTGATAGCGGTATCGTATTTTACATGGTAAAAGTACTTTTAGTACTTTATGTTTTTTTTTATTATTTTTTACTGTTTTATTATTCTTAGGCTAGGAAATACTTGTTTTATCAATAAAATAATGAAAATTTTAATATTCACTAGGTCACGTAGGTGAGAGCCTTTGCGTTTTCCGAAACACTGACACCGGTATCGTATTTTACGTGGTGCAATACTGTTTACTATTTTTTGCTGTTTTATTATTCTTAGGCTAAGAAATACGTTTTTTTTATCAATAAAATCATGAAACTACTGGAAATATAAATATATATTCTACCTCACGTAGCTGTGACCCCAATACATTGTACGCTATCGGACACTGTTTTGCATGATGCAATACCCTGTACTGTGAGTTATACTGTACGTACGTATATCTAAATTTATGTTTTTTACTATTTTTTTACTGTTTTATTATTCGTAGGCTGGGAAATAATTTTTTTTTTATCAATTAAATAATGAAAATTTTTTTTCAATAAAAAAAAATGAAAATACTGAAAAAAAAAATTTTCAATATTTTAATATTTTTGCGTATACCCATATTATAAAATAATAATTTATCCCAAAAAAAAACCGCGATAGAGTGAGACCGCGAACCAAGAAGCGCGATACAGCGGGGTATTACTGTATATATATATATATATATATATTTTATGACTGCAGGAATTCAAATACTAAAAGAGACTGTGTTTGAATGAGCATTACTGTATTATGAAATATAAGTATAGAACTCTGGTCTTACTTCAAAATGCCAGTCTCAATGGCATATATACTGCTATTCCTGATTTAGTATTTTTATTTTATTTTTATTATTCTTATTATGACTATGATTATTAGTACTGTTAATATTATGTTGGCTGTTATTGTTGCTATCACTCCATGGCCTTTTGCATAATTATTATTTTAGTATATGCTATCAGCAGTAACCAAATGATCTGTATCTTTAATCTTGAATTCATGCTTTATGTTACTGTAGTCACTGCTAATAAGAATATTTCTTTAGTGGCTAATTCTCAGCATTTCATGACTTTTCTTTTTGATAACTATATTACACTAATGTTATGTATCAGTTACTCAGCTAAGTCCTAAGTATCTTGGAATAATGATCTAATGGTGTAGACACATACTTTCCATTACCACCCTATTTCCAGGCAGCCCTGACCTGCAATTTTAAAATTTATTTTCACAAACCAGTCCCTTTTACCCATTGGAGAGATTGCAAGCGCCTGCAGATGCAGGGAGGCGAAGTATACCCTCTGGATGCAGACATATGGCCATTGTTTGTACCCAGAGGTTATATGTATTCTTTCTGCATTTGTATTAGCGACATTATGCTCTAATTTCCAGCTTTAGAAACTACTTCAGGCTGTGTTCGTATTATTCAGCTACTGAAGGGAGATGCGCCTCATTGAGGAGGGGCGTGAAACGTGGTCATTAGGACCACCTCAAAAGTCGCATGAAAGCGGGCGGGAGGGGTTCTGGTTGATGCATCAACGCCCTCCCTTTGTCCGGCCAGTCTCCAGACTAAAAAGAGGTCGTGGTACGTGTTACAACCCGGACCAACCTCAAAGTTGTCAGGCGAAGGTCCCGGGAAATTAGAAGAAGTGATATTGCAAGACCTAGCAATGATGGGTAACTGAGGGGCTGGGAAAATGAAAATCCCCCAAAATTAAAGATGAAAATGGGAAAGAAAAATTCCCTTTATATGTAATAACTTTAGTGACTATGAAAAGAAAAAGGGAATTGAAAATCCCTATAATAGAAAATTTTAAAACTAACCAAACGAAAGGGTATGGAAAATCCCTGTAAAAAAAAAAAAAAAAAAAGTTAAGGAAAAAAAAAATTTCCCCCAAGTATTCGAACTGATAAAAATGGGAAAGAAAATATCACAACCGTCTTTGACAACTATTAGTAAAGACAAATATAGTAACCTTATTTATTATTTTAATTTTAAGATAGCTTTAAGTACGTTATAACCCCAGAGTCTCCCTTATATTTAAGTTTATTAGCATAAGTGTCATTGATAAATAGTGCATGTTGAAGTCTATTTCTTCCCACTATAAAGTGTGTTAAATGTTACAATTTGCAAAAATCCCAATAAATTGTTTTTCTGTTTAAATACTTTCATTGTTTTAAGTCATGATTTAATCTTCGTGTTCATTGAGTTCTCCTATCAGTTTATCCTTGAATAGTAATTACATATTGTAACTGTGAATATTTTTAACTCTTATCACACCATTTTAACTCTGTTTTAGTTATATGTCCAAATGTATTGTGTACTATTTGATTAATTAAACAGCTTAATTAGCTTTGTTCTTAAATATGTTTGTCAATGCTTACTAGCTATATATTGCAATTGAGAATACTTAAGTTTGATTTTTTTACTTTATTTACAATGCTTATTATAAGGAACATATTTTTCTTTGTCAAGCCGTTTGCATAGTAATTTTGATATTTCTGTAATCTGTTTAGATAATTGTATGAGATTGTAATAGTTTCATAAGTTAGTTCCTTAGATTGCTCTGCCCCATTATTTGTAGAATAATGCTAGAAAATTATAAGGCTCTCATGAAAGTAGTTATGCTTAGTCTGAAATATTGAAGATATTTCAGATTGGTGGTGGGGGGGTGTCGTAGGGCATTTTGTAGATGCCTATCGCCTCCTCGGCATTTCATAGATGCCTATAGCCGCCATATGATACACAGCGCACTCGATACCCACCGCCACCACTGACTGGCAACAGAGCCCAGTTATTCAAAGTTCAGCCTTTGCTAGGGACAGAAGTCACGTCCACAGTTAGAAGTCTCCCCCTTGGGGGTGGGAATCGTCGGTGACAGGACTATAGGAATGGGGGCTCTGAGGTGCTAAATAAGTGTACAGTAATCCTTCGCTGTATTGCGTTTCTTGGCTAGCGATATTTTTTTTTGGGGGGGGGGTATATGCAAAAATATTAAAATATTAAAAAAATAAAAATTTTCAGTATTTTCATTTTTTTATTGAAAAAAACATAATTCATTATCTAATTGATAAAAAAAAAATTATTTCCCAGCCTATGATTAATAAAACGGTAAAAAAATAGTAAAAAACATAAATTTAGATATACAGTATAACTCACAGTATTGCATCATGTGAAATAGTGTCCGATAGCGTACAATGTATTGGGGTCGCACCTACATGAGCTAGCATATATATTTATATTTCCAGTAGTTTCATGATTTTATTGATAAAAAACGTATTTCTTAGCCTAAGAATAACAAAACAGTAAAAAATAGTAAAAACCATACATATTAACAGTATTGCACCATGTAAAATACAATACCGGTATCAGCGTTTCGGAAAATGAAAAGGGTCGAACCTACGTAAGATAGTACATATTGAAATTTTCATTACTTTATTGATAAAACAAGTATTTCCTAGCCTAAGAGTAATAAAACAGTAAAAAATTATAAAAATCATAAATTTATATATATAACTCACAGTATTAAATAGCAAAAAACATAAATTTAGATATATAACTCACAGTATTGCATCATGTGAATTAGTGTCCGATAGCGTACAATGTATTGGGGTCGCACCTACGTGAGCTAGCATATATATTAAAATTTCCAGTAGTTTCATGATTTTATTGATAAAAAAACCTATTTCTTAGCCTAAGAATAATAAAACAGTAAAAAATAGTAAAAAACATAAATACTAACAGTACTGCAGCATGTAAAATACGATACCGCTATTAGCGTTTCGGACAAAGGCTTGCACCATCTTCCTTTGTCTCGCCTCACTCGTTCAGTCTAACTCACGTGTGCGCCGTTCACGTTGTGCTTATTAATACGTTTTGCTTGTGATTTTTTTACTCGCATATTTTAACCTTTGCAATGCCTCCCAAGCATCCTTCATCTTCTAAGGCTTCTTGTAGTGAGCCTAAGCGGCAAAGGAAAATGTTAACCATAACAGATAGGGTGAAACTCTTAGATATGTTGAAAGAAGGAAAAAGGTTTACGGATGTTGGCCGCTATTTTGGCCTCAATGAATAACAGCGGTAAAGCTGTTATTGGCTGCGGAATAATTTCCTCTGGCGTCTACAAACTCATTACCACCTCATTCACGGTAAGTTTACCTATCACGTACATATAAATTTACGTTGCATGCTGTTATTTATAAAGTAAAGGGTGGTTTTTTAACAGTGCAGGGAGGGTTTATACAGAAAACGTAAAAATAATTGTAAAATACCTATGTACATGAGTATGTCATATAAATTTACGCTTGCATGCTGTTATTTATGAAGTAAAGGGTTGCTTGTTAACAGTACAGGGAGGGTTTATACAGTTTATACGGTGTACACGTAAAAATAATTTAAAATATCTATGTACATATAGGCTGATCCTACTCCGCGATTTTCCTGTCTCGCGCTGGGTGCCGGAACCGAACCTTCGCGATAATTGAAGGAACACTGTACACTCGAATAAACCACTTTAAAGAAGAAGATGCTTATCTGTTATTACCGACCACGCTACCAAGTCAAAAAAAAAAAAATTATAATTCAGGTGAGAAGATTTGTAGAGAAAATTACTATACGATAACCTTTTTCTTTTCCTACGTCTTGGTATTTTGGGAATTTATTGATAAGGGCAGTTTTTACCTGTCATGGTGCCACACTCACTAAAATATATATATATATATATATATATATATATATATATATATATATATATATATATATATATATATATATATATATATATATATATATATTATATATATATATATATATATAATTCCTCGTTTATCGCGGGAGTTCGGTTCCAGGACCACCTGCAATAGGTGAAAACCGCGAAGTAGGAGCGCCATAAAAAAAAATTTACTTAAAAATAATAAAATAAATAAATTAAATGCTTGTGACACCAGGACGGGCCAAAAAATAATAAAATAAAACAGCCTTTATTGGGCCTGGGCATGAAGAATACATAAAGTAAAGAGAAACAGAGATGGAGAGTGTAATGACCTGTCAGTTGTGAAGGGATTATAAAAGATGTGTATTGAATTTCCATTTCTCTGGTGGGTTTTAATATACCTCTGCATTACTTTCATGATGTCTATTCCAAAAATTCTCCTTAGATCTTATTATCATTATTATTATTGGCGATAATCATTTTCCTTTGATGATGATTGTGGAGATTATTATGATTATGATTATTATTATTATTATTATCATCATTATTATGATAATTGTCATTAAACCATTATATTTACAATAAATAATGCAGTTTTGGTTGAATGAACAAAAGTTGATGCAAGATGTTTCTCTCCCTCTCTCTCACTCTCTGTCAAACAAACAAACTATTGATATAATATCGTCAGGGAAATAGCGTGTAGAAAATATATATATTTCATTTAAGTTTCCCATGAATACAGTATGATATATGTTTTCTTTGAACGAATTGTATACGTTTTCTTTTTCTCTAAGCTGACACTATTTATGTTAAGATTTCGTTCAGATAGATAGAATAATGTTTAGAACCCAGGAATATTAATAATACTATAATCTTGAAAATTAGATAAACCCCAAAGAAAGAAAGAGAGGAGGAGGAGAGAGAGAGAGAGAGAGAGAGAGAGAGAGAGAGAGAGAGAGGAGAGAGAGAGAGAGAGAGAGAGAGAGAGGAGAGGGGAGAGAGAGAGAGAGAGAGAGAGAGAGAGAGAGAGGAGAGGAGAGAGAGAGAGAGAGAGAGAGAATTATTTTATTTTATTAATTTATTGCGCCAAGGCGTCAGACATTACATGAGTTCATACAAATAATGCTTCAAATGGATACAAAACAAAGAATTGAACATAGTTTACAGGGAGGTGTACATATTGATAAAACATTGCTGCATACTAACACACAACTCACAGTATGGCAGCACAGAGTACATTATATGCAAAAGTAAAGCTCAGAGAAACGCAGAATGCACAAACAGAATTATACAGCAACATACAGAAAATATATGTATAATTCAATATAATTAATGGCCACCAAAGTGAGGATAACGAGCAAGAATAACATCAAGGTTGTCATCATTAAGTAAAAATGAGCAGATCTGTATTAAGTTCTGACCTCGTGGTAAAACATCTCTCACTGTGGGGCACTGAAGACAATAGTGGTCAAGAGTGTTAGCATTAGGACGGTCGCATAATTTACAGGAGGTGTACTGTGGCATATCTAGAGTCTGGGAGACCTGCCATAAAGGCCGATACCCCATTCTGAGCCGAGCACTAACTACATTGTTTTTCCGCACCATTAACCCGCGTCTGCGATACTTGTAGCGACTGTGAAGGAAGTGATCATGGTGCTGTATGGACACACTGTTGGCCCTCTCCGTGTCCCTGCGCTGGACCGTCATGGCAAACCCAGCTGAGGAGATGATGTTACGTAGGCATCGGAGGGAGGGCTCAGGAGAGAGAGAGAGAGAGAGTCAAAGTCAAAGTCAAAGTCAAAAACTTTATTCCATCAAAATGGCTATTACATGATAATTAATCTAATTACAAATTGCAATGTAAAATGTCAAAATAAAACTAATGAAATTTGCAAAGCACAAAATCAAAAAAATTACACATGATAATTAATCTAATTACAAATTACAATGTAAAATGTCAAAATAAACTAATGAAATTTGCAAAGCACAAAATCAAAAAATTTACACATTAAAATATGCATACATACACTTCGTTTACCCAATGGGAGGATAATAATGAGACTAAAATCACTTATTAAGTAGGTGATTTAAAAGATGAGATTTAAGTGAGGGTAATGTTTGGCAACTTCTTAAGTTTGCGGGTAAAGAGTTCCAAAGTCTCGGGCCCATTACATTTAAGGCTCTTGCCCCAATATCAGTGGAAGTTCTGGGCACGTAAAAAGAATTCTGATATCTGGTGTTGACGTTATTGATACGCACTTGATTAACTGTTGGCAATGAGAAGAGCCATTCCGGTAATATTCCATGATTTATTTTAAAAACTAAAAGACAGATATTATATATGAACTTCATGTCCATCCTTAGCCAACCCAATCTCTCAAAGAGGGGAGTCACGTGATCATGTTTATGCACCCCCCCTATGGCAACTCTTGCAGCAAAATTCTGGAGCCTTTTCACTCGTAACATCTGGGGTCTTAGTCGTGGAACCCCAAACACTTAGACAGTAGTTGAGAATACTTAAAATCAATGTTTGTACTACAATTACCCTACAATCAGGCTCGAATCTTCCATAGACTCTGTTCAAGTAAATAAGGGGTCCCGTTCACTTTTTTATGTAGTTCATCGATATGAAAATTAAATGTCATGGTACTGTCCATAATAACTCCTAGATTTTTAACCTTATTAGATGGGAAGAGTGAAACATTGTTGAAATTTATACTGATGTTCTCAGGAATGCGGGACAGGTATTGATTTGATCCAAAAATAACGAATTTAGTTTTATTTTCGTTCAGTAAAAGACCATTACTGTTAAAATAACTTTTGGCACAGTTTAATATATCTTCAGCCCTTTTTAAGATTTCAGGAATTCTATCAATGTCACCAGTAAGCATAATCTGGGTGTCATCAGCATACATAACAAGTAGGCAATCTCTTATAAATTGAGGTAAATCATTAACATATATTAAGAAAAGCAGAGGACCCAAAATTGAACCCTGAGGAACGCCAAAACTGATATCTAAAGAAGAAGAGAGAGTCGAGCCCATTCGAACTGATTGAATTCGATCTTTCAGATAATTTTCGAACCAAAATGAGTCAACATGAACTTTGGAAAGTTTTCTCATTAGAATTTGATGGTGTACACTGTCAAATGCTTTAGGACAAATCTAACAATAATAAAAGT
>JAXCGZ010010413.1:10000-32038 GCA_037179515.1 Halocaridina rubra | reverse complement strand
GTTTGATTTGAAAGTTATCAGAATTTAGATTACGTCGAGGGTCATTGGTATTTTCATAACTTAGATAAGATTGACATGAAAGTTGTCAGAATTTTCATAACTTAGGCAAGCGTACCTTGAGGGTTAATAGTATTTTCATAACTTAGGCTAGTTTAACTTGCAGGTTAGAAGAATTTCCATAACTTAGAAAAGTTTACCTTGAGGGTTAATGGTGTTTCTTGACTTAGGCAAGTCTAAGTTGAAGCTTATCGGAACTTTCGTAATTTAGGCAAGATTAAATAGAGACTTAAAGTTATTTTTTATAATTTAGGCAACGTTAACTTGATGATGAACAGTATATTCATCAATTAGGCAGGTGGTAAATTAATCACATGGCCAAAAGATGTATATGCAAACATTCTCATTTACTATCCTACAGAAACTGCATAAACATATTTTGTGAATAAAATAACTGACTAAAGTCTACATCTACTTCTCTATTCTACTTTCCTATTCTTCAATTTCACAAGGAAGACAAAATAATGATGATTTAGGAAACTTTCCTAAATCAGTAACAATATATTCCCCACAGGAAATACCATGAATTCTTCAGCAGAGCTGTATTAACTAAACCTACATGAGAAGGATTGAGACAGCATCATATGCTGTTCATATAATCTAACAAAGGGAGACTTAGTTTGGGGTTAATATACCCAAGTAAGTATATGCATAGCTTATAACAGATGAATTTTGGCAAGAACAAAGTAGCAGCCACACGTTCTTATATCTAAAATTGCATTTCCAATAGGTACAATTATTAAAACAATTTTTCATTCTTTTCCTCTGACATCATACTGTGTGGATGTTGATATTATAAATAAAGTTTGTAATAATAATAATAATAATAATAATAATAATAATAATAATAATAATAATAATAATAATAATAATAATAATCCCATAAGTCAGTCTAAATGAGCCATGACTTCTCCTCATGATAAATGTCTATTTGATTCGTCCATCAATCACAAAACTTCAAATAGTACGTGTGTTGGACCTTCACGATTTGACATTTTAAAGAGTTTATTTTTTTTTCTTATTCTTAACATAATAATTGCAAATTGAAAAATCTTTAATGGAGATGAATGTTTCTATTTTCTATCCCGAGAAACTGTCATTTTACCTCGGACATTGATCATTTTTCTATTATACAAACATTTTATCTCCATTTTCTTTCAGCCGCTGGGGAAGCAAACCAATTCAATTCGGTACCAGTCTCAAGAACAGATATGTTGTGAGGGTCAGTTTCAGGAAGAGCATCCGGCTGTAAAACTAATCTCTAGTCTCTAAAGAGGATAGAGAGAAAAGTGTAAAATGCCATTGATGCTTTTCTTTAATATGTTCGGTTTTTTAATTTTCTTAAAGTGTTGTTTTCTTTTGTACGTTAATGTGCTGATTTCCCTTACTGGCCTAGTTTTCTGAGGAAATATTTTCATAAAAAAGTATGCTGCTTAGTTACATTATGTCACGCAAAATTTGACTTAAAAATTTTGAAATTAATAATAATAATAATAATAATAATAATAATAATAATAATAATAATAATAATAATAATAATATATACATGGCCTCCTTTCCGCTTGTAAGGGGGTGGCCGAGCCAAACACACATTAATAACGATTCACACATGCCTCAGCTACTCCTCTTAGTTCCTTCAGATAAAGGCTTGCCACATTTTTTCCCCTTTCACCCTGCTTGGGACAACCACAAGGTGGGCAGGCTAGGATATTCTACAAGACCTGACAGCTGCAGCTGGTTTACCCCAACCGTTTCATCTAATGGCAACTCCCCTCTCACCCGTCATCACAGTTCACTACTAGTGTGTGTGAGAAATCCCTTTGACTCATGTTACCAACACATAGTCTTCCTCCACTCGCTCCTTTCTCTTGCACACTCTCTTCCCTGCTTCTCTAACATTCCATGTGTATTCAGTGACCTTTCCACACTAGCATAAATCTCATTCTAGGTCTTCCTCTTGACCTAACTCCAATCACTTCTGCACTCCACACTTTATTCGCTATTCGTTCATCACTCTTTCTTTCCTCGTGTCTAAGACAAGGCCATACTCTCTGATCTAACCTATCTTCTCAAACACCTCATATCTATTACATTCAATTTGTTCCTTTCATCCTCTCTTACATACCAAGTCTCTGCTCCATAAAATACTGTCGGCGCATTCACACCTTCATATATCCTTCTCGTTACATTCATTCCCAAATACTTATTTCTCATTACACTTTTAAACCCACCTAGACATTTATTTCCTTCCTTTTCTCTATGACTAACCTCCGCATCAACTCGTCCACTTCTTGATACTTGCAACCCCAGATACTTAAAACTCTCAACTTCGTCAAACAACTCTCAACCATTCACTACTACTTTCAATCTGCCGACATTAACACTCCTCGTGCATCTCATGACTTTACTTTTACCGATATTCACTCGCAACTCCCTTCTCCCACACACTTTAACAAACTCAGTCACCAAAGGATTCAGTTCATGCCCAGTATTAGCCACCAGTACAATATCATCTGCGAATAGCAACTAATTCAGTTCCCACAACCTTCTACACTCGCCCACTAATTCCAAATCTCTGTCTAATACTCTTTCATTTACTTCCCTTACCTCTCTATCCATATAAACATTAAACATCCATGGCGCCATTACACAACCTGGAGGTAACGCTACACTCACCTTTAACCAGTTACTCATACCATTCCCAACTCTCACATATACTCTAATGTTCATGTATTAACTCTTGACTGCATTCAACAAATTTACACTTATTCCATACAGTCGCAACACACTCCACAACCTCCATCAGCCCTGTCATACACTTTCACTTAAGTCCATAAAAGCCAAAACAGTGCTCCTACCTTTTCTCAAGAACTTTTCACCAGTGTTACCACAAACACCTGATCCACAAATCCTCTCCCTTTCCTGACACAAACAATTTTCCCCCAATCAATCTCTCAGTCAATACCTTTCCTAATTCTCTCGATTAACACTCTTCCGTTTACCTTACCAACTACACTTAAACTAATTCCTCTAAAACTGCTACACTCATACTGTTCACCTTTCCCTTTATAAAGTGGGACTACACATGAATTCCTCCAATCAACTAAAGCACATTCCTAAAACATACATTAAAAAACATAACCATCCATTCTACTAATATCTCCCTTCCTTTTGACAATCATTCAACATGGCACCAAATCTATCCCTGGTGCTTTACCTGCTTTCATTGCTCTCAATGTCAAATGTACCTCCTCTATTTTTTCTCTCTATCATTCTCATCACCTAACATTAGCATTCTCCATTCATTTCCCACAGCCACAATCTCTTATCTCTCTGTCATCTTCCTCAGTTAGCAGTTTCTTGAAAAACTCAGCCTGTCTCTCTCACCTTTATTTCTATTAATATAAAATAATAACTTGACTATTACTTTATATTAATAGAAATAATAATAAGACTAAGCAGCTTCCATGAGCACACATATGTAAATAGACGATAATGATTGTAATATATTCTACAATACGCAAAGCAACGAAAATTGGCATAAAATTTGTCACATCTGTATACAATAAAAAAAAATATGAAAATGAAATAAATATAATTGTCAAGAGGCACATATTAAATGAAATTCAAATCAAGAGGGGGAAAAAACAACATTTTACATTGCAGTCAAATTTGAAGAATAATTTAAAACTCGTTAACACAAGTTAAAACATTACACTTTTTTTTTCTCTTCAAAATTACTGAAGTTATGCACGTCATCCTGGTCATATTTTAAAATGGATTTATTTTTCTCTGGATTAAGCAAATTATTAAGTATCATAGCTTTTATTAATACTTTTGTAGTGGTAACTACTTGTTTTATTTGGGCCTAAATCATTATATGGGGATATGTGCCCATAGGCTCTTCCATATCTGATTAAGGGTCATTATTATACTCTTGTTTATAAAAAATTCATATATGCAATAGAATTGATTTAGTCTTGGCTTTGGCATGGGGTATACACATATAACAATAATGTAATTAGTAGCATGAACTTCATTTGCGCATTCAAAGAAGAATCATAAAACACAGAGATATAAATGTATTTCCATTTTGATGCTGGATATGCTCTTACTATACAAGGATTGTATGTTACATACTGTAGAGTTTATCATTTGTACATCAGAGGGCGCGTCTGCCTGCACACATCCCCATGGTGTAATATAGAAACAATAGATTGCCAAAAAGGACGCTGTGCATAAAATCTTACTGCAGTAATAGGTAATGAATATAAAGATGACAAATAAAGAAAAGGATGGAAATAATTACGTGAATAGATATATACTACGGTCATAAAACAGTAAAAGTACACTTACACCAGTAACAGTAGTGGCAATAACAGTAGTAGTGAAGGTAGTAATAACACTTACACCAGTAATAGCAGTGGTAATAACAATAGTATTAATAATAGTTGTAGTATCATCACAGACAGTAATGGCAATAGCAATATTGGTAAGTATTATCCTTATCATAATTATATATTTTGCATTTTCTATAAAAAAAGAACAGTACTATGTCAGTGAAGTTACATTACACTAAAATACACAAAATAGTTCTGAAAGAGTTTATTTTCTCTTACAAAACATATTTTCCTTTAAGTATATATATATATATATATATATATATATATATATATATATATATATATATAATATATATATATATATATATATATATATATATATATGTTTGTGTGTGTATAAAACTTGGGATTTATCTTCCCGAAAGATGCTCATCACACATGTAATATATAGTCAAGAAAATATATGCATTAAAAAAAAAAGCACTTTTTCTTAACAACGATATGAGGAAGATAGACACCTTTTTTGATCTTAGTGGGTATTTGTCATATTCAAATCCAGTAATCCTCGAGCTCAGCCCTCAAAAGTGGACCGTTCAGATTTTCTCGGTTGCAGCCATTTTGAGGATGAGAAGGAGTGGGTAGTGGAGGCTCAAGTGTGGCAGCTCCTGTCAAGTCTTCAAAGTTAACAAAATTATCTCTGTCGTTAATGGTGGGAGATTATCCTCTCTATTACGCTTTGCACAAAATATATCCCGTTCCCAAGCTCTTACGTCAATAATCAGCCGGTGTTCAAGCAACTTTTGTCTAATTCGTGAAATGCCTTTACAGTCAAGCGGAGGTATGGTATAATTACCTAATGAAGGTGATCATGGTGGATATTAAAATATGAAATTAGAAGTAAAATGACCACTATTGAAATGAAGATCCATATTCTCTCTCTCTCTCTCTCTCTCTCTCTCTCTCTGGTTATAACCACAACTGAACATTAAATACCCAAAGGGCTATTCACCCTGTGACCGCATGTGCGCGCCAATATGCACATCTAACATAATCCCTCTCTCTCTCTCTCTCTCTCTCTCTCTCTCTCTCTCTCTCTCTCTCTCTCTCTCTCTCTCTCTCTCTCTACATTAGTCATATATGTATTCCCCCTTCTAAATAAAATAAACTGGAATAAGCCTAAAATACAATGAAACCAATTGCCTTTAAGATATAACAAGTCACTAAGTATATTTTAAAAAATAAAATAACGTTAAAAAGTATAAAAGCTACATTTGAATTTTTTTCTAAAAGACAAGAATGCACGCACGCACATGATGACATTCAAAGTCGAAAAAAAATTGTAAAAGTAAGACGTACCTTCAAAGTGGTAAATAAAACTATGCGAAAAAGTACACACACAAATGCACAGAAACACGCACACACACACAAGAAGAGTCCGACGAGGCAGACGACCTTCCCTCGGGGAATAATTCCACACTTCTTAATCACGAGAAAACCGAACAACCACCTCTCTCTCTCTCTCTCTCTCTCTCTCTCTCTCTCTCTCTCTCTCTCTCTCTCTCTCTCTCTCTCTCTCTCTCTCTCTCTCTCTCTCTCTCTCTCTCTCTCACACACACACACACACACACACACACATATCCACACTCACACACAAATACACAACAAGGCCTTACACCAAACATAAATAATCTTTATATACACTAATATGTACACTACTCACTGCAAGGAAGTGCAGACATTATACATGTAATAATGTGAATGTTCTTAAGAATATTAGACTCGTTCAAGAATACCTCTCTGGTCTGATTCATCGCACAAAAACACTCCTTGCAAACAGCTAATTAAATAAAAGAAATTTATAATAAAAGACAAGATGTAGAATGTGGAAGTCTGGATTAAGTCAAAAGCCAACGCTGAGAAACCTGTCAGAATCTAAAGTTAACAGACAGAACAGAGCCAAAGAAAAGTGAGCTAGTTCAAAAGAATTTAAAAGTCTGGATGCCAAAAGCTGACACTGAGCAACCTGTCAGGGAATAAGGTTAAAAGACAGAGCAGAGTAAAAATAAAACAAATCTTGTAGAAAAGAATATGGAAGTCTGGTAGACAAAAGCCGAACATGAGGAACCTGTATCAGGGAGTACAGCTGATATCAGACAGAGCATAGACAAAGAAAACCAAACTAGTACAAAAGAATTTGGAAGTCTAGAAGACAAAAGCCGATACTAAGGAACTGTATCAAGGGATTAAAGATGACATCGGACAAAACGGAGACAAAGAAAACCGAGCTAATAGCCCTAAAGCCTTTCAGATGACTAAGAATGACAGGGAGAGGACAATGACAACGTACTCCTGGGATGCTTGCAGGGCTGAAAGTTCCTCCTGGAAGCTTTAAGATTCACTTAATCCACGGCTCCTCGTCCCAGGTCATTGTACCCTCGAGCCGCTTGGAGCAATATAATCTGGCCAATGGAATCAAATCGAGCATGAACAAACGAACATCAAGACAAAAAGGTTGATGTTCTGTCAAGAGGAACACGAAAGCTTCTTGAAATTACACTTCCTCTTTCACTTCCAAAAATGGAAGTCCTCTTCTTTTTACCTCTTTCAAGACCATTTTTCATGAATGTTAAAGTTCTCATAACATTTTCTCTGCACTTCTCACGTTACATTTTCTTCAAATCTTCAAACTGTTTCTCTCTCTCTCTCTCTCTCTCTCTCTCTCTCTCTCTCTCTCTCTCTCTCTCTCTCCTCTCTCTCTCTCTCTCTCTCTCTCTCTCTCTCATTTTGGGCTCTTAGCTTACTCAGCTTATTCAGTATTCCAGCATATTACCAATTAAATAGTAATTCTTACGATAAAAAACAAGTTTCACACGAACAAGATATATACATTTTCATACAGAACTTTGAGAAGGAAAGGCCTGATTGCATAAAATTTATGTAGAAATAAAATAAATAAATGTATTAATTAATAAATAAATAAATAAACAATTGTTAGGTTTACGTGATGTATAACCGTGAAAAGAAAAAAAGAAAATGATGTTAAAAAGAGAGAGAGAAAAAGTCCGGTTCTGAAGACATGGAAGGGAACATTTTAAGAGTTCAAATTGTCCGACAAATTACGGATTTCCTGTCCAGAAAAGTGACCAATAATCTTGGTTGGCAAATTCCGTTTTACTTGTTCAAATCTAACTGTTTGTCTGTGTGTAGTGTCTATATGCATGCATGGCGTATGAGTGTTATGAATGTATGTATTTATATATTTTCATGCATGGGTACAACTTTCATGCTTGTGTGTATGGAGATTTGTATGTATTATGTATACATAAGCGTATTTAAATAAGTATGTGTAAGAGTATGCTTAGTATGTGTCTGTGTGCGTGTGAGTGCATGTGTGTGAGAGAGAGAAGACATAGTGAGAGATAGAGATAGAGAGGGAGATTTTTTATTAATCAAATAATTGTACATGGAAACATGTGCACATGGGCAATCCCAGTGATACTGCAGTTGTTAAACATTACAATTTATATTACCTCATGTATAAATAAAATATTAATAGAATTTGCAATTCATTTAAAATATCATAGCAAGTAATTAAGAATAATATATAGTGTAACAACTGCCTGATGGCAGTAGAGCACTGCGATTATTAATTAAGAGTAATATAGACTGATGGCAGAGGGGCACTCTGCGATTATTGATTAAGAGTAATATATATTATCTTGCAGTAGTAAGTTTCAATAGCTTTTTTGAGTGCTCTCATTGTTAAATCTCCACTTTACCACAGAAACATTACAGACAATTCGAAGCGGATCTAGTATAACAATTTTCAGATTAGAGTAATAGGTAAGTACATATACGTATACATGCATGCACATGTAGAGTCGTATGTTCACAATAAATCTAAGGAAAACCATTTTATGTATTTACTGAAGCCCATATTCATGAAGAAACGATTCCACTATTGATCAACGCATCTAGTAGTGTGCACATCTTCAGGAAAAATATAACGGGTGTTTTTGCATTAATACTTCTTATTTGTTGCAACAGCATCAGATGATGGTAGAACTATCTTGCTGTTTAATATTGGGATTGTACTTAAGACTGCGTTCATTGATGATAAATTCTGCTATTTCGAGATTCAAGACCCAATGCTATTTCTGACAACTTCTGTAAAATGTTAATAAACAATATAGCCAACGAGGATCTTTGAATATGAACAATCTGCAATTTCAAAGAGAGAGAGAGAGAGAGAGAGAGAGAGGAGAGAGAGAGAGAGAGAGAGAGAGAGAGAGATATTTAGTTTACTACACACTACCATTTTCCGTCCCCCTGTTTTTTTGCATAGTTTATGTGTCCTCATTAACCTTTCTTTCTTAGGACAACTTGTCCTTACCCCTAAAATTGTTCTTCCCATCGCCCTCTCCCCCCCCCCTATTACAACCGGTAACGCATCAAGGCACACGGACCGTCGAACTGGGCGACCTTGATGTTACCAAACATTTGCCACCGCATAAAACCGTAACCACGACCTCCTCTCTCTCTCTCTCTCTCTCTCTCTCTCTCTCTCTCTCTCTCTCTCTCTCTCTCAAGTTATTTAAAAATGTCCCATTTGGGCTTGTGCAAAAGGCGAAAACTGGAGGGTATGATTGATGACCAAGGAACACTCTCTCTCTCTCTCTCTCATCAACAGAAAGAAATACAGGAAATAATTCGTATTTGGGTAATATAATTGTAGGACTTTACAATCTTAAATTGCGCCCTGCATTTATGGTCCGAGTGGTATCTAGAACTACGTCGTAATCACATGATGCAGACTTCGGAAGGCTTCTTGCGGCGTAATTTTAACGCCGAGGAAAAGAAATTGGCGAGATATATATATATATATATATATATATATATAATATAATATATATATATATATATATATATATATATATATATATATATATATATATATATATATATATATAAGTACAGTTCGCCATTAGTTAAATAATAATCTTGAAATTTTGAAACATGGTGCTCAAACAACGCAGAAGGAGACTGAACTTATCAAAAGTTCAAGAACCCGAAGCCTCTAAAAGTAAGAAAATGAGTGGTCTCTCACTCTTTTAGCTATATTGTTACAACCTAGACTTTTTTCCTTTTTCATGTTCAAAAGCAACCCACACTTTTCATTTATTAAGAAGAACAGGTGTAGTCTTTTACTTTCTCAGCCATAGAGTTACAACCGATTTATTTTTTCCACGTGCAAAGCCAACCCACCTTTCTTATCTGCTCTTTTACCTTCAGATTTTTATGCGACATCCTAAGGAGCCCCTTTCCATCCTAAAACCTATCCACATTCAAGCGTAATGTTTATCCACGACCCATCCTCACTCAAGAGAGGATCCATCCTCATACGGATGATATATCCAACAAGGATTTATCCTCGTTCAAGAGAGGACCTCCTTGCACTGATCCTGTGCCTTAAGTGTCCTTGATATGTCCTGCGTTACTATGTTACCAACGATGTTGAGTACATAATGGTGAGCGTTATCTTCGAGCGTAATCGTACAACAGCTGATAACGCTTTTATATTTCCTGTCTCAACAAAGTATTTCTGGTTTCTTTTCTTCTTCTTCACCCCACCTGTCAGTGTCCACCCTTAATCGAATGGACATTAATAGTGACACATAAAACAAAAATCAAGTACTTTCTTCTTCACCCAACCTCTCAGTGTCCAAATCCTATTCGAATGGGGAATAATAGTGATACATAAAAAGGCGAACAACCACCATCAAATATTTTTGCTTTCTTTTCTTCTTTTTCATCGGGTAGGGCTTGATTTTTTTCTTTATTTTTTTTTTAATATATGACATATATACGGCGTGCGTGTAGGGCATTATGCTCCCTTATCGAAGCCTGAGCCGTGATAATACTATTTTATCATTGACCTCGCACATCTTTTGATGTTCGCACTGAGTCTGTTTAAAGGGGGGTTTACACGGTCAAACGGTTCGTCGAACGCGGTTCGACAGACAAGTGTTTGAAGTGATGTTCGAACGTGTGAACGGGGTATTTGGCTGTCGAACACGGAACGTGTTCGTGTTCGACAACCAAATACCCCGTTCACACGTTCGAACATCCCTTCAAATACTTGACTGTCGAACCGCGTTCGACGAACCGTTTGACCGTATAAACCCCCCTTAATAGCCAAGGGTACTACTAAATGAAGTACTCCACTACCCTCTCCTCATAACCCCAAGTGACTCCTGAGAAGAAATGCGGAACTAAATATCCTCAAATGTCGAACTAGGGATCCCCTTGGTAGGATTTGTAATGGAATATACACTGCCTATACCTCTTTGTCCTTCCTTTTCTTATAAGAGACTTATAATTTGCCTTTTTATGTGGCACTAATAGTCAATATATATATATATATATATATATATATATATATATATATATATATATATATATATATATATATATATATATCAAATCGAAGGAATAAAGAAAAGCCTTAAGAATAAACCGATGCTATTATTTTTTACGTGTGTATACTTACCCGTGAGCTAATTTCGCACTACGGATCCAACATTGTATGAATAAATACGTAATGTTTAATTATTAAAAAAAAACAATGGCTAATTAAAAAAGATGAGAGAGTGATGATGATACAGTGCTTGGATATTACACCTAAAATTAATCAGCTTCATTAGCCTTTAAGTTATTGCATACTTTGAAGTAACAACTGGGCTATGACAGCTTCTAACGTAAACAGCTGAAGTAACTACGGGATATTACATCTTCTGAAGTAATCAGATGGCAAATTATGAGTTATGACAGCTGCTGAAATAATCAGCTGACTTCACTATAACTGACTGAATGTTCTCAAATAATCAGCTGCTTTCACTATGAGCTATTACAGCTTATGAAGTCATTAACTGCTTCAACTATAAGCTATGTCAACTTCTGAAGTAATCAGCAGCCTCTTCTGTAAGCGACTGTAGGTTCTCGAGTAATCAGTTACCTTAGCTATGAGCTGAATAAAGCTTCTAAAGCCATCAGCTGGCTTACCTATATTCTACAGCACCTGAAGAAGTCAGATGTTTTTGTTATGAACTGCTACAAATCTTACATAATCAGCTGATTCAGCTATAAGTCACGGCAAATTTTTTGAGGTAATGAACGACATAACTATTCACTTAACATACAAAAACATTTTTTATGAAAATGAGGGGGTTAAAATCTTGAGAAATAATTATTATTAATCTCTTCATGATCATGAATATATCAACATTGTTAGCTGCAAGGCCAAGCAGCGTCATCATACATGTTGATGTAATATGTATTCGAATCAGATTACAACCACAATTTATCTTAAGTTGTTCTATGAAGCCAAAATGTTAACTTTAATTCATTATGTACATCAACATTCCTTAAAAAAATATTCATAACTACATATATAACAAAAATAAATATATCCAATAAACGAATTATATTAATAATATAATTTAATAAAAAAAAAACTTAAAGAAATACTCTAATTAATCCATTAATCCTTGTGGAATATCCTTGCCCGCCTATCTTGTGGATGACCCAAGCAGGGCGGAACGGGGGGAGACGTGGCAACCCTTTATCCCCAAGGAGCTGAGAGGAGTGGTTGAGGTGTGTGTGGATCGTGGTAAATGCGCGTTTCTTGGCTCGGTCTTCCCCCTTACAAGGGGGAATGAGGCAAGTGCATATTTATATGTATGTATGTATGTATTAATCAAACAAAATAAATAAATTTATATAACTAAATTAATAAAGCATGTAAATAAGCAAAATAAAAAATTTAAATAAATATATAAAAAAAATTAAATAAAAAATATGATACTTTTTGAGTCCTATCTTTAAAACCTATTTTTCCAATTACGTCATTCCGTCAAGAGGGCCTTTTTTTCCCACCCACCAGGATGTGCCAATTAAGACAGCACAAGGTGGAAAGTAGTCGTAGTTTGAAGTCTCGTATGGAAACATTTTTGCAGAATGTAAGGAAATACCTTTTTATTGCATGAATATTTACACAGTAAATGCTAAATGCCATCTTAGTTTTAAGGAGAGATAAGTGTTAGTAAAAATTGACACCAACCAGGAGACGGGGAGTCACGAGTGTAGGCCTCTTTACCGTGAGCTCAATTAGGTGAATACAGTCTTTCTCTAACAACCACTTGGAAATATGGAGAGGGTAGTCGAGTCTCTCTAGTGGTACCCGCTGTCAACTCGACAGACTCAGTGAGTAAAGCACGAATGTGTGGGGTCAGTACTTGAACAGTATCTTTAAAACTCCGATATCGTTATGGACAATAGTTTTCATTTTAATAAAGGAAAGTATTCATATAAATACTTTTGAAACAAATAAAAACTTAATAAAGTAAGAATTAATATAAATACTTTGAAACATAAAACAAAATATTATTGGAAGAATTAATATAAATACTTTATAGAAACATATAAAAGTTTCCTACAATAAATGACTGAGAATATCTCCGCATAAATACCTTTTTGGTCTTCAAGACTAAAATATAAAGCTAAATGATGCGAATATTTACTATGTATATACATATACATAAATACCATCAAAATACGAGTGAAAAATAACGTAATAAACAAAGAAAATAATTTATTAAATGATGATAAATAATAAAATATTTTAGATGATCAAAGAGAGCAAAAATTACCCAATTTGAAGAGATTAATTATACAGGGTGTCCACAAAGTCTGGGTACATAGGAAATTTCACTATGCAGACCTATTCAATCGAGTTCACCTGAAATTTGTAAAGCGCATCAAATTATGCATTGAAAATGATGGCAATTTTATTGAAAATATTATTTATTAACATTAGATTTAAATAAAATAGTTTTGTTTTAAAAGTATGTGTTAATCTCCTGTGTACCCAGACGAAGTCTGGGTACTCAGGAGATTAACACATTCTTTTAAAACAAAACAATTTTATTTAAATCTAATGTTAATAAATAATATTTTCAATATGATTTCCATCATTTTCAATGCATAATTTGATGCGCTTTACAAAATTCAGGTGAACTCGATTGAATAGGTCTGCATAGTCAAATTTCCTATGTACCCAGACTTTGTGGACACCCTGTATAAAGCCAAAACCTAATAATTTAATAGCCATATATGTAATAGATGAGAATTTTTGGATCACTCCCAGAATAGGTCCTTAAGTGTCATTTCTAGGTATAATCTGGAAATGAGGCATCTTAAATGTTCATTTTGTGCCCGGGCCCGATGGTAGGAATTTTCTTTGCCCGTTAAGGTGTCATCCTCATAATAAAAAGGTATGTTAACCAAACCCGCATTTTTTTTTCAATCTCAGCTTAATCACCCAAAAATGACGTCAGGTGCCTAGTCTGAGACTGGTCCTAGTTACTGTTGAAGTCTTACTATTAATATAAATATTTAAGTTGAAAAATGACTTCCTTGGGAATGATGACCAAGGACACATGACCTCGGAACGACAACAGCAAGTCGCAAAAGGTGAAGATAAGATGCAAACTTAACACATTTGTTTTAATTATAATCGCATCGGCATTCATTACACTCATCAAATCGCTATTCTCAGTTCATGAACAATGTCGTCACTCAAAATATCATGATCATCATCATCATCAAGGAGTGAATATGAACATTATTCATACGTTCATCACTATGACATCATCATATAATCATTACATCATTTTCTCCATGTTAACCATCACGTCTTCATCCTCTGCATTTAGAATCAAAACTTGCTGCGTTAATAAAAAAAAATAAATAAACAATAAATAACTATGCAAATAAACAATTAATAAATAAATAAACATATATATATATATATATATATATATATATATATATATATATATATATATATAAGGGAGAAGGGACTGCTAGCCCCCAGCTCTTTTATCCCTTTTAGTCGGCTCTCACGAAAAGTAGGGAATACGGTCACAGAATTCAGGTATGTTAACCACTGATGTATTAAAAGGAAATTTTTTCTAGTGCAAATCCATATGTAAGAATAATTCTCGTCTTCCAGCAGCTTTTTCTTACCTTATTCATACAGGGTCGCTACTTCCCACTAGCCTCCTGGAGACTCGAGTTAGTTATGGCTTAAAGTTTTACATCTTGATACTTTTCCTGACATCAACTTTCTCAGATAAGAGGGGCTTGGATTCGTCACTGAGTTGAGTTAGCTTGTTTCCCCAAAAGGATGACATGTTCACATGTACACACCTATCTATAGTCACATCTATAGATAATCAAGTCAAAGCAAACTTTTGGCTCTTTGCTGGAGGATAAGACAAAGGAGGGAATTCTCAGTCCCCTCACTCCGTCCCATGTAGGCGACTTTTATAAATAAGCAGGAGAAGATGAAAGAAGATGTTTCACAGTACGAGAGAACAGAATAAACTTTGGGATACAGAATATGTTTAGCTCCATCCCTCTCTTAAAAAGAGAGAAGAAATTGAAGAGTTAGGTAAAGAAAGAATGAACACGGGAGGCAGAGGATACCTAACTCCTAGCTCTGATAGAGCCCACCCATCGCCATAAGAATGAAGAGAAAAATAATATGGGAGGCAGGGGGTTCTCAGCTACTTATTTACATAGAGTCCATCTATCTCCTAGAAAGAAAGAAGAAATTACAGAGTAGGTGGGAGGGAGAGCGTGAACATAAGAGACAAAGAACGCTCAACTCCTCTCTTAGAAAAAAAAAAACACCTATCTCCTAGAAGGCAAGACGAAATTAAAGAATAATATCTTGCCTTAATTCCCCAGCTCAAAACCTATCTGTGTCTGCCCCCATTCAACGGGGACTAATAGTGAGACAAAACGGTAAACATAGAGATAAACATAGGAGACTGATCTATGGAAGGCAGAGACCGATCAAAAGTAAAATAAAAACCATAATCCTTTCAATCTTTACAGTTCCCTTGATCAAGTACCGTGAGACATCACCTACAGCCACACCCGCAATCGTACTCCCGAAAAGGATGCTGTCTGTCTCTCAAGTTCAATTCCTTCATCAGTCAAGGATAACAACAAGTGTAGGATCATGAGCAAGTCATGCTCTTCATAAACCCTAGCCCTTAGTATATACTCAATGGCATGCATCCTCATCGATGTCAGTGCACGTGTGCGTCTGTTTGTGTGAGTGTGTTTGTTTGTTTGTGGGTTTTACCTAACTGTGCTCACGGGAAAGAGCCCTCGTCTCTTTTTACTCACTGTGTTTTTTAAATAGAATTGTGCTCACAGGAAAGACCCTTATGCTCATAACTCTACGTCCCCGGGTCAGTTTTATTTTTTACTCATTGTGTGTGTGTGTGTGTGTGTGTGTGTGTGTGTGTGTGTTTGTGTGTGTGTGTGTGCGCGCTCGCGCGCACGCATATACATTTAGAATGATATAATGAATTATGCATAAAATTAAAAAAAATAAGTAAAAGATGGTTACATATGTGTGTAGGTGTCTGCATGCATGCATGTATCTATGCATTACTAATAAGTATATAAATGTACCAAAATTTTATTGGTTTCCAGGTATATCACTGCCTCAAGTAAACATGAATGATAACTTAAAGTGCTCTTCTCCATCAAAATGATGACTTATTATTAAGAATTTTTAGTTCTCATATTACTGATGATATATTAACACTTAGTTGGTCCTTTCCAATAGGAGTGATGGCTTATTGGTACGTTTTCGTCATTACTTTTCCTCTTTACAGTCACTTAAAGTCTATGAAGGTCTTATCCGTCCCTGCTTAGAATACTGCCCAAACATCTGGGTGATTCTTCTTATACTTATCTCCTTGATAGGGTTGAAACTAAGGCTGTCAGACTCATTAATGATCCTTCCCTTACTTCTAATCTGGATTCTCTCTCTCTCTTCGCCGTAAGGTATCATTCCTTTCTCTTTTCTACTGCTACTACTTCCATCGCTGCTCTGATGTGTTGGTGAGTTGCAACCCTCTCCCACTGCCGAGGCCACGTAACACTCGTAAAGCGGCTTCATCTCACAGGTACTGTGTGGAGATTTGTAGCACGTGGATTGGTCGGTGCAGCGACTGCTTTTTCCCATCTACCTCCAGACTCTGGAACTCTCTTATTCCTTCTGTCTTTCCAAATTCTTATGACCTATCTTCCTTCAAAAAGCGGATCTATCGTCATCTCAGGATCTAATCCTCCATATCTCTAGGTCCTCTATACTTTGACTATTTTTTTCCTGTTTGTCGTTTTCCTTTGTGTATCATTACCTCATCTCTGCCTTGTCCTTAACCTTTTTCTTTTCCTTCGTCTTGGTGTTTTCTCGTACCCGAGTTTTTATTGATGAGGGCTGTTTTTGCCTGCCCCGGTGTCACACTCATAAAAAAAAGTGCTCCTTCTCGGCAGAATGATGACTAATCAGTAAAGAAATGATAAGTTTTCATATTGCTTACGATATATAAGCACATGAGTGTTGACTAAATTGGTATGTAAGTGCTCCTTTTCATCAAAATGGTGACTTAATAATAATGCTTCGTTGCATATTGGCGATGACACAAACATATATCTACTCCATTCCTGCGTGAACGATGACTTCAAGTGCTCTTCTCCAGCAAAAAGATGACTCATCAATAGAGGAATGTTCAGGTTCCACATTGGTGATGATAAGTAAGCACATGTTTGCTGCTCCATTCCAAAATAGTGATGACTTTTTTAGAATTAATAATTCAAACAAAGTAGTTACACACAAGTAATGTTGGTAAAATTTTATAATTTTCAAGTGGAAATCCAGGCAACTAAATAACCGCTGTCAATAGTGATGCCATAGCTTCGAATTAATCACTGCATACAAAAGCCGTGATACCCCCCTGTAAGTGAGATGGTCGGGTATAAGCATTGTGTATCTAAATTCTTCGTAGGAGGAAATTGCAGTTTCCTCACTCCGCCCTATTTAGTCGATTTTCATGACATGCAGAGGATCATGGAGTCGGTATTCTTGTCCCATACCACAGGAATAAGAAAAATAGACTTGTAAAGTATGAGAAAGAATAATAAAGAGTGAACGATGGGAGGTAGAGGACACACAACACTTAACTTGGATAGAACCCACCCATCGCACTAACAAGAAAAGCAAATGACTAACAATTTTCTATACATTTGCTTCTAGGAAACGTATAAGATAAAAATATTAAATATCAAGTAGCCACGCGAGAGTCGATTCAACACTTGCATAATATTCTGTTTGGGTGGATAATAACCAATTATATATGACAGTCCTTAATCTATATGCGCTTCAGGGATAAAAATCTTTAAAAATCTGTTTCTGAGGGTGCAAAGTAGCTTCAGGAATAAAAACCAGTGACGTTAATGCTACATTTAAAAATATTCTAGTTTCTTGTAACCAAACTCTATAATTAGAAATACATTATAAAAGGCTCTTTTTTGATTAAATTTAACTTCATCTGTAATGGAGATCAATCTACCTACCAAGACAGTAAGGACACGTAAAAATTTCACCCAAAAAAACTACTTAAACCTCAATTATGTAATCTACTTTGATCTTGCCTAATGTTCCCATCCAAAATACATGTTAAGAAAGGTAAAAATATGTGTTTTTTAACCAAAAGTTCTCATCCCAAAATATCAGTCTAAATTACAATAAATATTTTCTATATCAATATTCCTATCTCAAATTACAGTATCCCATTCTACTAGGTTTTTTTCTAGATAAAAAGCCGGAGATTTACAATACTCCCCAAGAAGTTAAAATAAATATAGTTTTCTAGTCTAATATTCTCACCTTTCCCCCCAAAATACCTTAGAGGTTACAATAAAAAAATATTTTCTAGAGTAATATTCTCATTCCAGAAGCAGAATAAATCATTTTCTTCCTTAATATTCTCATAGAAACATATTCACTACAACAAATATTGTTTTTATACCTTCTTATTCGCATAAAAAATATAATTACAATAGATATAATTTCTTATCAATATTTAACTGAAAAAATCCGGGACCCAAGTCACGTAATCGACAACACTTTAAAAAATGATTAAATGTTGCTCGGCAGAGAGCCAAATATGAAATGAGCAGTAATCCCCCTTTCCAGGATATGAAATGTCATTCCAGCAAGTCATTTCTTGATTGCTGAACCAGACAAGAAGATGAATTCATGTAACAAAACATTGTGTTCTCAGTCATATTAGGTAATCAAATATACACATCATCATATATGTAAACATGGAATGCATAATTGCCCCTGACCAGGATTCGACCCTACAACACAGGTACATACAGATCAAGGATTGATGATTGATTGATTCGGTTTTACGTTACGGACTCCCTTTTCTACTCAGGGCTAGGACGATTGCCTTCTTGCAAAGGACTTGCTTTGGCAGATGTAATCGTCACCCTGAGTGCATGTCCTTGCTAGCCTCAGACTGTGGCGGGGCGCGAACCCTCGACCTAACGTCTCTAAGTCGCAGTCGCTACCGCTTTGTCACGGTGACTACATACATACAGATCAAGGATTTAAATTATAAAGAAACCACAAGTTGGAAGAGCAAGGAAAATGAACTGATATTTAGTAAAGTTTGTTCATGTCTGTTCAAACAGTTAGCACAGATCTTTCCTGCTACTTTGAACATCATCGGTGGTGAAACAGTAAAGCTGAAAGGACATTAAGGGCTTGTCTCTACGATCTATGTTCGAACACAATGCTCATTCCCCTCTCTAGACGGAAGCAGAGAAGTTTCCTACTTATTATAAGACCTGCAGTGGTACGATCAGTATCGCCTTATGCACATGGATGGATTTTCTTTGTGCAGTAGGCTTGAATCCTATTCAGATGCATTTACATGTTTCATTAGGGATCAACTAAAAAGGTCGTAACAACGAGACTAAACAACACAATAATAAATATGCAAGACAGCAAATTAACAAATGTTTGTACTTTTGCCAAATTGAACTGGAAAATGTCTAACTAGGAATTTTCAACAGTTTCATAACCACCAATAAAGCTAAAGGATGGTGAGAATTTTTACGAAAATAAAGATGACCAAAATATCATATATATGCTTTATGAGCAAGTCCTAATAATAGTGTATATATATATATATATATATATATATATATATATATATATATATATATATATATATATATATATATATATATATATATATATATACTCAAATGTCATAACTGCACATGTTCCTCCTATATGTAATACCAAAATACACACACACACACACACACACACACACACCGTTCTTTATGTGCAATTATGACATTTGAGTGTGTGTGTGTATATATATATATATATATATATATATATATATATATATATATATATATATATATATATATATATATATATATATATATATATATATATATATATATATATATATATATATATATATATTTATATATATATATATATATATATATACTCAAATGTCATAATTGCGCATGTCCCTCTTATATGTAATACCAAAATACACACACACACACACACACACACACACGTTCTTTATGTACTGCCAGGCAAAATAATTTCTTTTTTGTAGAAATAGTTTCTCTCTCTCTCTCTCTCTCTCTCTCTCTCTCTCTCTCTCTCTCTCTCTCTCTCTCTCTCTCTCCATGCAAATACACAATTACACAAACAGACACACGCGCGGGGCATATACTTTCTCATAAATCAAAAGTGGCTATAGCAATTTCCCCAGGTAAGCCTCGACTCACGCTTTATTGTCCAATACTAACCAGGCATCAAGGACGTCTATCTGTAATCTGCAGACATTCTCTCTCTCTCTCTCTCTCTCTCTCTCTCTCTCTCTCTCTCTCTCTCTCTCTCTCTCTCTCTCTCTCTCGACTACATCTTAAATCTAGGTGTACAGCTTTTCCTAACTTCCGTAAACTTGGCAGAATGTATGACTACACCGACGGAAACGAGAAGCTAAAACAGTGTAACCGATGTTCTAATTATCACGCTTGAAAAGAGAAATTATTTTAAGTGAATCCCTTTACTCTGTCCTTTATAGCTCTCGGATCAATCCCAGAATAGGCACCATATGTCTTTCTGGATGCTTCATCTGGGATTGAGGCAAAAAGGTAGGTTCAGTTTAGGCTAACTTAGGTTAAATTACCTAACCTAACCGAACAACATATTCCCTTAGGAATTTCTTTCAAGGTGCCTAATTTGAAGTTGAGGTTGAGCGCAGGAGCATCATCTGTGATTAATACATATCACTTCAAACCCAAAAAATAACTAGCACGTGCTTGTATATTTATTCACAGTATATAAAAATACGTATATGTGAGTGTGAATATGTACATAAAATATAAAAATATGGATATAAGCTTTTATATATATATATATATATATATATATATATATATATATATATATATATATAAATATATACATACACGTGTGTGTGTGCGTGTGTGTGTGTGTGTGTGTTAATAAATACGTTTAATAAATATTAAAATATGTACAAATGCACGCAAATCTTTGTATAGCATCTATAAGTAGATATGGGTACGTGAAATAACTAATATATATATATATATATATATATATATATATATATATATATATATATATATATATATATATATATATATATATATATATTATAGGGTGTCCAAGCCATCAAGGTCGACATTTAACTGCTAGAGGAGAGTGACTGCTAAAGTGCATCACGACCAGTTGAGGTCAACGGTCGGGTTAAGGTCAAATGAAATTAAAGGTCAACATTTTTGGCAAAGCCCATCTCTTAAATTTTGACTGAATTTCATGAAGTACAACAATATAATATTTTCAATTATTTTGGTGATGTCATAATAATCAATATCTATAAACATAATGTAGTTAAAAACAAATAATAATAATAATAATAATAATAATAATAATAATAATTAATAATAATAATAATAATAATAATAGTAATAATAATAAATATAATAATTAATAATAATAATAATAATAATAATAATAATAATAATAATAATATTAATAATAATAATAATAATAATAATAATAACAATAATAATAATAATAATAATAATAATAATAATAATAATAATAATAATAATAATAATAATAATAATAAGGGTTATACGATTAATGCCAAAAAAAACAAGCCAAATTCAGCCACTGGGAGACAAGCCAACTCTTTTCAACCCAGATCAATGGAAAAGGTTTGAATAGGGAAGGTCATAGGGCCGTGAAACCTTAAAACACAAACCATAATTAGTCACCAAGAGGCTAGTGATATACAGCGACTACATATGAACATTGGAAAAGTTGTCAATAGAGAAGAAACCATTGTCTGAGCTCATGGTTGAACAGGTCTACCCATGGCCTCCCATATCCATAGGTCTACTCAATATACCTGCCAAATTGGCAGAGGCTAGTAGATGAATATACTCCCCTTTGTAAGTGAGAGTGGCCGAGTCAAATCACACATCCATTCACTAGAAAGCTAATCCATCCTCTCTCACCCATCTTAGCTTCTTGGGGATAAAATAACCAAAGCCCCACCGAAACACACACATTCCCTGACCACAATTTAAAATAAAGCGTTTCTCTTTAAAGTCATGAGAAAAAAATAGGGAA
>JAXCGZ010010413.1:0-5000 GCA_037179515.1 Halocaridina rubra | reverse complement strand
GCATGACCTTTCGGAAGTGATGAGACTCGGGTCAAATGTTGAGCTTTGTCACTGATCAAGGTGAAAATAGATATTATACATATAAGGTAATACGAGAAGTCATAATCTCTCTCTCTCTCTCTCTCTCTCTCTCTCTCTCTCTCTCTCTCTCTCTCTCTCTCTCTCTCTCTCTCTCTCTCTCTCTGTGTGTGTGTGTGTGTGTGTGTATCTTACAAAGAATAATTCATTTTATCTCTCTACTATCTGAATTATGGATAAGGCGTAAAAAATACTGCTGACAATATTTTTCATTGTTATTGCTATGATCATCATGATTATTATTACAATTATTATTTATTATTATTATTATTATTATTATTATTATTATTATTATTATTATTACTTTTAGTAGTAGTTTAAAAACTATTATTAATATAATTATTGTCATTGCTATTATTATTATATATTCTCCCTTCCTTGTCAGAAATTGAACTTGGGAACTCTAGACTAGAGCGCGACAGCTTAGTTCACCAGACAAACAACGGACTAAGCGCTGGTGCTCTAATCTCGAGATCCCAGGTTCGATTCCCGACAAGGAAGGGAAATTATTTTAATACATTTACAAATGCGTCATTGTATTACATTTATTTCACTATTTTAATTTTAATTTTTATTATTATTATTATTATTATTATTATTATTATTATTATTATTATTATTATTATTATTATTATTATTGTTATTATTATTATTATTATTATTTTTATTATTATTATCATCATCATCATCATCATCATGTGATTTTATATAAATCACAATAATTACCACATTACATTCAATCTACGCCCAAGGTACAAACAATTACTGCAACTTATGCACGAATATACTATACATAATTATAATTTGTGTACGCACATACCTCATCTCTACACACAATGTGAATTAAGCTTTATTGTCTTGCGTAATTTAAATACAATAAAATTATTCAGGGGATGGAAATCAACAGGATCTTCGGATGCAGTCAAAGGTTAAATTACCTCCATTGTTTACATGAGAAGATGCTCTGCATTCTGAAGGACAATGCATCGGTAATGCATTCAATATGTATATTCCTACATAGTTGATAAATTGATAGCAAAATCTACCAATATCACAGTACAGAATGTAAAAATGATATATTCTTAAATATATTTAGAGACAGATTAATAGAAACACATTAATATTTATCAATCCATTGGACTGATAGCAGAGGCTACTCAAATCACACTGAAGTCTTTAAAAGATATATTTTTATAAATACATTTATAGACAAGAAGTTGGGGTCGCATGTATAATGGTAATTACCATGTAACAGCAAGAACTTACTATCATTTCCAGAATTGAAAGAATATATTTGCCATTTAAATAAATGAGTTATAGGCCTATTTTGCTCTTTAACCCCCCCAAAAAAAATCTATTACGAAATGTCAAAAATGGCACAGTAATTACCTATTAATTCAAAAATAAATTTCCTTAATATAATGACTTATACTGATAATACTTCTGTTTTATAAACAGCTTTTCCACTATTCATATAGGGTCGTTCTTTTTCACTAACATACTAGAGACTAGTGTTGATTATGGGGAATATCTTATGGCCGGATGCCCTCCTATATGGAGAGTAGTGTTGGTTTGGGTTTAAAATTTTATGGTTAGATTCCATTCTTCACAGCAACCTTTTACATGGAGGCAGTCATATAAATTTTTTTAAGTTGGCGTCAATCTCAACTGGCCCGCATACCCAGTGACTGGACGTATGCATAAATAATTGAACATTTTTTAAAGCTTTTACATTTTTCTATCTATCTATCTATCTATCTATCTATCTATCTATCTATCTATCTATCTAAGCGATGCATGAATATTTGAACAACTAAAAGTCATAACCTGACTCGAATGCTTTTAATTTCTATCTATCTATCTATATCTATCAATCTATCTAACACACAAATGCAGAGACACCGGAGTCCGTATTTACAAACAAAACAAGCAATTAAACTCCTGCCCTCTGACATTGTTACCTAAAGTTAAAAATCCTGTACCAAGGAAAAGGTTACACAAAACAGAACATAAAAGATGTTCCCGTCCAAATAAGGCAGTTACGAAGTCTTTCTTTATCTTTATATATTTTTTTTTCTACAGTACAGTTGTGAAACGAGTATATTTGACCTTAAACCTAAAGCTCATCAAGATGCCATTCTATCATATGACCTTAGCCTTCAATCAGTGTACTCAATGAGCCTGCTGAGGTGAATAGGATAATGCGCAATGAATGCTACTTACTTCTGATCATTTGTCAGTACCTTTCCCCAGTTCATATTAGGTGGCTATACATCACTTCTTTTTCTTCAATGTCTGTAGTTTTTCCTATATTCACATAGGACTGCTGTACACCATTCCTTCTTATTCTTCACTGATCGCAGCTGTTCTCATATTTATATAAGGTCGCTTTACAACATTTCTATTTCTTAGGTGTCCATAGATTTACCCATAGTCATGTCAAGTCACTGTACACCACTTCTTTTTCTTTATTACTCTGCAGGTTCTCCCCTGTTCATACGGGGTTGTATTACGCTAGGTCTTCTTTTTCTTATCTGCGTGAAACTTCCAATGCTTATATGTGGTCACTGTTTCTAAGTATCCTCTTTGAAGATTTTAAGGCCCAAATGAATTCCGGACACAGACATCCATATTTGATCCAGTCTCGGTATCGGCACCGAGTGAGTTGGTTTGCTCCCCTAATGACTGGAATACACAAGGAACGTAACTAGCCTAACCTATCTTTTGCTTAGATGCCTTTGGCGAAAAGATGCTGTGCAAGCCGCTTCAGAAAAAAAAAGGTACTCAGTGCCTCCGATTTGGCGGTCCGGCACTATACCTACTGAGCCACCAATGTGCGGTTCAAGAATATCCTGAAGCAAATGAAAAAAAAAAAACGCAAACCACCACAAACATAAATACAAATTTAACTGGAGCACATAAAGCCCCGAATAAATAAACAAAAGCAACACAAACATATGTGCAAAACTAACTGGTACACATAAGGCCCTGGTTAAACACACGAGGAGCAACAACACAAACATATACGCAAAATTATCTGGAACTCGTAAATTCCTAGATAAATATACAAGAGCAACAACACAAACACATGCAAAATTTTCTGAAATGCATAAAAAGCTTTGGAAATATAAATTAAAGCAACAACACAAACACCTGTGCAAGAGTTAGTAGCAAAACCTACAACTCTGACTAAAGAAACAAGAATAGCAACAATAGTAGTAGCCCTTGATATCTCTAAGGCTTTTGACAGAGTCTGGCACAAGGCTCTGTTGGCCAAACTCCCTGCCTATGGCTTTACCCTTTCTTTCTGTTCTATGATTTCCAGTTTTCTTACTGACCGTTTTATATCTGTAGTTGTTGATGGCGCGACATCTAGCCCTTTTTCTGTTACCAGTGGTGTTCCACAGGGCTCCGTTCTTTCACCTACTCTGTTCCTTCTCTTTATCAATGATCTTCCACAATCCCCATCTTCCTCTATTCTTCATGCCTTTGCTGATGATTCTACCCTTCAATTTTCCTCTGCCCTTTCTTCATAACCTTCATCTTTTACTCGAAATCAGTCTCGTATCACTCTTTCTTCTACTCTTAACTCCGATTTGCAGAGAGTATCTGAGTGGGGCACTCAAAATTTAGTTACATTCAATGCCTCCAAGACACAGTTTCTGGCTATCTCTTTATCTTCTTCTCCTCCTGATAACCCTATTGTCTTCGAAACTAACGAAATTTACCCTCTTAACTCTATCAACATATTAGGAATCCATATAGCCTCTAACTTGTCTTGGAGGAATCACATAATCCACACTTCTAAATCTTCATGCAAAAAATTGGGGGTTTGTTGCGTTTTCGTCATTACTTTTCCTCTTTGCATTTACTTAAAATTTACAAAGGTCTTATCCGTCCATGCTTAGAATATTGCTCACACATCTGGGGTGCTTCTTCTTACACTTAACTTCTTGATAGGGTTGAATCTAAGGCAGTCAGATTCATTAATGATCCTTCTCTTACTTCTAATCTGGATTCTCTCTCTCTTCGCCGTAAGGGATCTTCCCTTTCGCTTTTCTATCGCTACTACTTCCATCGCTGCTCTGATGTGTTGGCGAGTTGCATCCCTTCCCCACTGCCGAGGTTGCGTAACACTCGCCAAGCGGCCTCATCTCACAGGTACTGTGTGGAGATTTGTAGCTCGCGGACTGGTCGGTGCAGCGATTGCTTCTTCCCATCTACCTCCAGACTCTGGAACTTTCTCCCTCCTTCTGTCTTTCCTAATTCTTATGACTTTTCATCCTTCAAAAAGCAGATCTATTGTCATCTCAGAGCCTAGCCCTCAATATCTCTGGGTCCTCTGTACTTTGACTGTTTTTTTCTGTCTGCGTTTTCCTTTGTGTGACATTACCTCATCTCTGCCTTGTACTTGATCTTTTTCTTTTCCTTCGTCTTGGTATCTTCTCGTGCCCGGGCCTTTGTTGATGGGGGCAATTTCTGCCTGTCCCGGTGTCACAGTCATAAAAAAAATGAACAGGATAGATCTTTCTGTTAATAATTCAGACTATATAACTCTTTTCCCCCAATCATTATTCCTATATTAAATACAAAATAAATATAAATTAAACAATAAAAAAATATACTCATAACATCTTGCATCAGACTGGAAATAATTCGCAAAATATCAGTTAAAGTAAAATGGCAACATCTACATAAATCGCGAAAGGCCAATTAAACAATCAAATGGAAACAGTAACATGTGATCTTTTATTAAACTGAAATAAAACCCGAAATGTTAAACAATCAAATGGAAACATTAACATATGATCTTTTATTAAAACTGAATTAAAACCCGAAATGCTAAACAATCAAAGAGGAACATTTATATGATCATATTATCCAAACACAGACATTCCATTTAAGGTCATAGGAAGAGAAGC
>JAXCGZ010010412.1:27500-32085 GCA_037179515.1 Halocaridina rubra | reverse complement strand
TATATATATATATATATATATATATATATATATATATATATATATATATATATATATATATATATATATATATATATATATATATATATATATATATATATATATATATATATATATATATATATATATATATATATATATATATATATATATATATATATATATATATATATATATATATATATATATATATATATATATATATATATATATATATATATATATATATATATATATATATATATATATATATATATATATATATATATATATATATATATATATATATATATATATATATATATATATATATATATATATATATATATATATATATATATATATATATATATATATATATATATATATATATATATATATATATATATATATATATATATATATATATATATATATATATATATATATATATATATATATATATATATATATATATATATATATATATATATATATATATATATATATATATATATATATATATATATATATATATATATATATATATATATATATATATATATATATATATATATATATATATATATATATATATATATATATATATATATATATATATATATATATATATATATATATATATATATATATATATATATATATATATATATATATATATATATATATATATATATATATATATATATATATATATATATATATATATATATATATATATATATATATATATATATATATATATATATATATATATATATATATATATATATATATATATATATATATATATATATATATATATATATATATATATATATATATATATATATATATATATATATATATATATATATATATATATATATATATATATATATATATATATATATATATATATATATATATATATATATATATATATATATATATATATATATATATATATATATATATATATATATATATATATATATATATATATATATATATATATATATATATATATATATATATATATATATATATATATATATATATATATTATATATATATATATATATATATATATATATATATATATATATATATATATATATATATATATATATATATATATATATATATATATATATATATATATATATATATATATATATATATATATATATATATATATATATATATATATATATATATATATATATATATATATATATATATATATATATATATATATATATATATATATATATATATATATATATATATATATATATATATATATATATATATATATATATATATATATATATATATATATATATATATATATATATATATATATATATATATATATATATATATATATATATATATATATATATATATATATATATATATATATATATATATATATATATATATATATATATATATATATATATATATATATATATATATATATATATATATATATATATATATATATATATATATATATATATATATATATATATATATATATATATATATATATATATATATATATATATATATATATATATATATATATATATATATATATATATATATATATATATATATATATATATATATATATATATATATATATATATATATATATATATATATATATATATATATATATATATATATATATATATATATATATATATATATATATATATATATATATATATATATATATATATATATATATATATATATATATATATATATATATATATATATATATATATATATATATATATATATATATATATATATATATATATATATATATATATATATATATATATATATATATATATATATATATATATATATATATATATATATATATATATATATATATATATATATATATATATATATATATATATATATATATATATATATATATATATATATATATATATATATATATATATATATATATATATATATATATATATATATATATATATATATATATATATATATATATATATATATATATATATATATATATATATATATATATATATATATATATATATATATATATATATATATATATATATATATATATATATATATATATATATATATATATATATATATATATATATATATATATATATATATATATATATATATATATATATATATATATATATATATATATATATATATATATATATATATATATATATATATATATATATATATATATATATATATATATATATATATATATATATATATATATATATATATATATATATATATATATATATATATATATATATATATATATATATATATATATATATATATATATATATATATATATATATATATATATATATATATATATATATATATATATATATATATATATATATATATATATATATATATATATATATATATATATATATATATATATATATATATATATATATATATATATATATATATATATATATATATATATATATATATATATATATATATATATATATATATATATATATATATATATATATATATATATATATATATATATATATATATATATATATATATATATATATATATATATATATATATATATATATATATATATATATATATATATATATATATATATATATATATATATATATATATATATATATATATATATATATATATATATATATATATATATATATATATATATATATATATATATATATATATATATATATATATATATATATATATATATATATATATATATATATATATATATATATATATATATATATATATATATATATATATATATATATATATATATATATATATATATATATATATATATATATATATATATATATATATATATATATATATATATATATATATATATATATATATATATATATATATATATATATATATATATATATATATATATATATATATATATATATATATATATATATATATATATATATATATATAACCCAGCCTCTGGGTTGCTAGAAATAGCAGCCCAGTGCCGGTCCCAAGCCCGGAAAAATGGGGAGGGTTGGCGTCAGGAAAGGCATCCGGCTGTAAAACCCTTTTGCCAAAACCCATGGATAGCAGTCGAGAGTCTGATGCGACCCCATATGGAAATGGGAACGCAGCCTGTCGGGCAGTGTCGCCAAGGGCAGAGCTGCAATAGGATGAAATGAACTTGTAAGATGCTATCCCCAACAGTACCGGTCGCGGAGCGTGTGCCGTTCCTGCTCCTGGCGGGCAGGCGGCGGGCAACCGAGATTTTCTCGGGGCCTAGCGTTCCCTATGCGACAAACCCAGCCACTGAGGGGGGCAAGCCAGCCTCAACTTGGTGCCGGTCCCAAGCCCGGGTAAATGGGGAGGGTTGGCGGCAGGAAGGGCATCCGGCCATAAAAATTTTGCCAAAACCAAAATATGGCCAGTACAGATAACTCGAGCCCACATAAAAGTGGGAAAAAGAGAAAGATCTGTACTGGCCAGAAACATCGACCCCACATAAAAGTGGGAAAAAGATGTAGACGAAGAAGAAGAAGAATATATATATATATATATATATATATATATATATATATATATATATATATATATATATATATATATATATATATATATATATATATATATATATATATATATATATATATATATATATATATATATATATATATATATATATATATATATATATATATATATATATATATATATATATATATATATATATATATATATATATATATATATATATATATATATATATATATATATATATATATATATATATATATATATATATATATATATATATATATATATATATATATATATATATATATATATATATATATATATATATATATATATATATATATATATATATATATATATATATATATATATATATATATATATATATATATATATATATATATATATATATATATATATATATATATATATATATATATATATATATATATATATATATATATATATATATATATATATATATATATATATATATATATATATATATATATATATATATATATATATATATATATATATATATATATATATATATATATATATATATATATATATATATATATATATATATATATATATATATATATATATATATATATATATATATATATATATATATATATATATATATATATATATATATATATATATATATATATATATATATATATATATATATATATATATATATATATATATATATATATATATATATATATATATATATATATATATATATATATATATATATATATATATATATATATATATATATATATATATATATATATATATATATATATATATATATATATATATATATATATATATATATATATATATATATATATATATATATATATATATATATATATATATATATATATATATATATATATATATATATATATATATATATATATATATATATATATATATATATATATATATATATATA
>JAXCGZ010010412.1:7500-22500 GCA_037179515.1 Halocaridina rubra | reverse complement strand
CAAAAGGAAGCCTTTCTTCAAGATACTCCGGTGCCTGAAAAATTACTCCCCTGATATCTTTTGTGAAGGATTAATTAATAACAGAAATGAACTTAATGGTATAATAAACACAGATAACGTCGATTTGCAGGTTGAAATTTCAGCAAAAGTCTTCCATGAATGCCAAGATAGTTGTGCAGCCATTGTAATAAGAAAAATATCACGTCCCTCAGCCCCCTGGCTTACTTATGACATCAAAGAGGCAATGCAAATCAGAAATCAAATACAAAAAGAGCTAAAATTGAATAGATATGATATGATTAGTAGGTTGGACATGGCACCAGTCGCCCGTTGAAATAGTACAACTGAAAGTATTAGGATGCAACTAGGACTGGTCCAGACAGTTCCAGGTTGAGTCTTCCTTCAGGACGGTTCTTTCCTCATGCCTATATCTACACTGAATATTCTGGCGTATTCATTACACATTTCTTGCTATTCCATTACATTTGACAAGTCACAACATTCCGCACATCTGTCTCTTTTACTTCCTTTTTCCTCACATATGTTTTTATTTATGGAAGTTTCACAACTAATGGCCCCCAGTACCCGGCATAGTGGGGTGCGAAGAATCTCCGGGGATCGTGTTGTCTCCACCATTGGCTTGAGGGTAGAAACGCCTGGTGGTAGTAATGGTTCTGCTCTTAACCTTGCACCTCCCAATAGATCTGCTTCTTTCACTCTTCACTATCCTAACATTCGTGGGCTGAACTCTAATCTTTCGTCTGTGGAACAGCACTTGGCCACTTTCCTCCCTAACCTCCTCCTCCTATCTGAAACCCAGCTGTCTATAGATGCTTCCACTGACCCATTCCAAATCTCTCACTATAATCTGTATACTCCTTTTCGTTCCAAAGGTGGGGTCTGTGCATACTGCAACACTAACACTCCTACTGTGAGGCTCATGGACCTTGAATCTCCTGACTTTGATGTTCTCTGGCTAAAAATCTATCTCTCAACTACCATTATCTTCCTTTGCTTCTGCTACTGTTCTCCAAACTCCACCGAGTTTGTGTCTTTCTTTGAATATCTATCATCGTTCATATGAGTCCTTGCTATCTTCTCATCCACATGCCGAAGTTCTCTACATTGGAGACTTCAATGTACACCACAGTGAGTGACTTCATTCTTCTCACACTGATGTGGGAGGAAGCGAGGCCCTTGCTTTTTCTATTACTCACGATCTGGAGCAAATTATCAAACATCCTACTCGCGTTCCTGATAGTCACGAACATGCTGCAAACACTCTTCACCTATTTTTTACTTCTAACCCTTCTAACTACTCTTATTCTGTGCTTTCCCCTCTTGGTAAATCTGACCACTCTATAATCTCAGTCTCTTCCATTTTCGCTCCCCCACCACCAATCCCTCCTACTCAGCGCCGCCTTTGGCACTTTGAGCGTATCCAACGTGAAAATTTGTGTATGTTTCTCTTTGACTTCCTATGGGATGACTACTGCTTTCGGTCCCGCAACCCTGATCAGGTAGCTCTAAAAGTTGCCGAGATCATGACCGGGGGAATGGAGACGTACATCCCCTCTTCTACAAAAAGTTTTTCTCCCCCTAAACCTTGGTTTGATTGACCGTGCCTGCTCTATGGCTATCCAGACTAGGAATCGGTCTCACCGATCTTACCTTGCCTCTCCTTCCGATTTATCTCGCTCTGCTTTTATTATAGCTAGGAATCGCTGTACTGCTCATATTCGAAGGTCTAAGGCTTCCTTTATAAGAAGGAAAGTTGATGACCTTAACTCCTCTCCCACTGACAAATGCTTCTGGTCCTTAGCCAAAAACCTCTCTAAAAACTTCTGTAACTCTAGCTTTCCCCCTCTCATTCGTTCTGAAGGTTCTATAGCTTGCTCTCCGACTGACAAAGCCACTCTATTTGGCTCTCATTTTTCTGCCAACTCTTCTATCAATGATTCCAGAGCACCTGTTCCTCAGTCTTTTCCCCTCTCTAACCCTATGCCCTCCCTTATCCTCTCTTCACGCAAAGTTCATAAGGTTCTTCGCTCGCTAAAGACGAACACTGCAAGCTTCCTTAAGGAGTTTGCAGATGAACTGGCTCCCGTGCTTTGTCGTCTATTTCGCCTCATTCTGTCAACCAGTATCTATCCTTCATCTTGGAAGCATGCTCTAGTTCAACCTGTTCCTGAGAATGGTGACCGCTCTATTCCTTCTAACTACCGACCTATTGCCCTAACCTCCTCTATTGCTAAAGTTTTTGAAACTTTGCTCAATGCTCACTTCTTGAAACGCCTTGAATCCAACTCATTTATCTCCGATCACCAGTACGGCTTCAGCATAGCAAGATCCACTGGTGATCTCCTGTCCTATCTTACTCATGCATGGTCATCTTCTCTGAGGAACTATGGGGAATCCTTTGTCATCGCCCTTGATATCTCTAAGGCTTTTGACAGAGTCTGGCACAAGGCTCTTATGGCCAAACTCCCTGCCTATGGCTTTACCCCTTCTTTCTTTTCTCTGATTTCCACTTTTCTTACTAACCGTTCTATATCTGTTGTTGTTGATGGAGTGACATCTAGCCCTTTCTCTGTCACCAGTGGTGTTCCACAGGGCTCTTTTCTTTCACCTACTCTCTTCCTTCTCTTCATCAATGATCTTCTACAATCCCCATTCCTCTTCTTCATGCCTTTGCTGATGATTCTACCCTTCACTTTTCCTCTGCCTTTTCTTAACAACCTTCATCTGTTATTCGTAATCAATCTCGTATCACTCTTTCTTCTACTCTTAACTCTGATTTGCAGAGAGAATCTGAATTTGGCACTCAAAATTTAGTTAATTTTAATGTCTTCAAGGCACGGTTCTTGGCTATCTCTATATCTTCTTCTCCTCCTGATAACCCTATTATCTTCAAAACTTATGAAATTTACCATCTTAACTCTATAAACATATTAGGAATTCATATAGCCTCTAACTTGTCTTGGAGAAATCACATAATCCAAATTTCTAAATCTTCATTTAAAAAATTGGGGGTTTTGTTTCGTTTTCGTCATTATTTTTCCTCATTGCAGTTACTTAAAATTTACAAAGGTCGTCTCCGCCCCTGCTTAGAATACTGCTCACACATCTGAGGTGCTTCTTCCTTTACTTATCTACTTGATAGGGTTGAATCTAAGGCAGTCAGACTCATTAATGATCCTTCTCTTACTTCTAACCTAGATTCTCTCTCTCTTCCCCGTAAGGTATCTTCCCTTTCGCTTTTCTATCGCTATTATTTCCATCGCTGCTCTGATGAGTTGGCGAGTTGCATCCCTCCTCCACTGCCGAGGCCGTGTAACACTCGCCAAGCGGCCTCATCTCACAGGTACTTTGTGGAGATTTGTAGCTCGCAGCTTGGTTGGTGCAGCGACTGCTTCTTCCCATCTACCTCCAGACTCTGGAACTCTCTTCCTCCTTCTGTCTTTCCTAATTGTTATGACCTTTCATCCTTCAAAAAGCAGATCTATCGTCATCTCAGAGCCTAGTCCTCCATATCTCTGGGTCCTCTGTACTTTGACTGTTTTTTTCTGTCTGTCGTTTTCCTTTGTGCAACATTACCTCATCTCTGCCTTGCCCTTAACCTTTAATTTTCCTTCGTCTTGGTATTTTCTCATGGCCGGGCCTACACTGATGAGGGCAGTTTCTGCCTGTCCCGGTGTCACTCTCTCTCTCAAAAAAAAATGATTCTCCGTGAACTTTATAAAGTAGAAAAGAAATGTGTCTGATCGCTCATTGTTATAAGTAAAAGAAACGTTTACAAAAAACAATTCAATGACTCTAGACATGATACAGTGGCAATATGGAAGGTGATAAGATACCGAATGGAAAGACTACCTCAGAAAGTTATGAAAATATAACGGAGTTGAAAGACAAAGCGGAAAATTTTAATAACTATTTTGTTAACGTTGGGAAAAATACATATGAGAAAACGAAAGAAAACATCAACTCAGTGAACATGAGTAACTACTTAAGTGACAATTCTTCCGAAGTAAACATAAGAGATTACTTCAAGATCAATCCTGTGTTATTGTGCTACCCTAATTCTTACTATAAAGAGCCTAAGGAACTCAGGCTCTTCTTGTCCAGATGGTATACCATTTCAGTTCATCAAAGATGCTCTATCAATGATTGTATCTACCTATTATAAACACCTCCATTGTTACTAAAAGGTTTCCTGACTTTTGGAAAAAATCACATGTAATACTTCTGCATAAAAACGGGGACAGACAAGTTGTGACAAAAGGAAACTGCACTGCTCAAAGTTACTAATAGCATTTACAATAATATAGATAAGATAATAATCTTTCTCCTTTTATTATAAGACTTATCAAAACCCTTCAACAGTGTAAACCATGAAATTTATATTAATAAATGCACTAACTTAAATATTGACCCTACCTGGTTTAGTAAGTATCTATCATATCGCAGGCAGTCTATCTGTCTTAATAGCATTATCTCTACTCCAAAAAATGTATCATTTGGTGTTCCGCAGGGATCAGTTCTTGGTCCTATCCTTTTCTCCATTTACCTAAATGATCAATCTTCTTTCATTTCTGACTGTACAGTTGTACAATATGTAGATGACACTCAGCTACTCCTTAGTGGTGATATTAATAATCTCCCAGAGCTAACATTAAGAGCAGAAAACACTGTCAAAAGCTAAAGCTTATTTTCGAGAAATTGGGCTATTAATTAATGAAAGTAAAACACAATGCATGTTTATTGGTTCAAAGTACCATATAGCACAAATTCCAGAAACCATAACAAATAATTTTTGCAGCAATATCTTTACACCTAGTAAAACGGTAAAAAATCTAGGAATTCACTTTGATAACTACATGTTGATTGATTCCCATATAAAGTATACAAAAAGATAACATTGACACTAATGTACTTATTGCGTATAAAAGACAATTTTGAGACTACCACTCAAATAACGGTTGTTAAATCTTTAGTCATAAGTCACATTAATTATTGCACAACAGTATGGGGAGCTACCAATAAGACTCAGATAAATAGAATACAGAAACTTATAAATTTTGCAGCTTGAGTTGCCCTGGGATGAAAAAGAAAATATGACCACATCACACCAGCTCTCATAAAACTTGGGTGGCTGCAGGCAGATAACAAGGTCACCTCTGCTATTTACAGTTTTGAATACAACATTTTGAACCATTATTATCCTAACAGGCTATTTAATTTCAAACCAGTCCGGGATATAAGGGGAACCAACACAAGACAGAGTGGTGAGCACTTTATTCAGAGAACAAACACAGATGCAGGTTCAAAGATGATCACTATTAAAGGGCCAACACTGGAACAATATTCCAGAACATCTTAAAAATTCATCCTCCTTAACAACTTCCAGAGGCAAGCTATAGAGGTTTCTTTGGACAAATAGTCACTGTTCACACACTAATCAAACTTAATGATTTAATGCAATTTCCTTGAACTCTACCCATTCTATATGTAAAATGATATTGCCTTCTTTGATCCCTGAGTTATGAACTAATTACTCTCATTGTAAGGAATACAAATATGGTGATGATGCCGATAAGAACGATCCTGTATCGAGTGTTATTATTACTACTTTATTATTAACATTATTGTTAACATTTTTATCACAGTATTATTATCTTTACTGTAAATTTCATTCGTATCTGTTAACTCAAGGTAATCTTCATTTTCTAGGAAAACTATATTTTTGTTCACTGTGTCGTAGTGTTGCAAGGCATACTAAAGATGCCTATAGCTTCACAAGGCATTTCAGACATGCCTAAAAGTGCGACGCGGCAGTGACGCCCAAAATGCCCCACCGACTGCCATGGGTAGTTATAAAGAATCAGTTAGAGACCGGGCCTTGTCAGGAGCAGACGTGACGTACACAGCTTAGCTAGCCTCCCCCTTGGGGGCGGGAATCTGGAATCATTCGTGACAGGAACTGTAGTGATGGGAGCTCTGAGTATATATATATATATATATATATATATATATATATATATATATATATATATATATATATATATATATATATATATATATATATATATATATATATATATATATATATATATATATATATATATATATATATATATATATATATATATATATATATATATATATATATATATATATATATATATATATATATATATATATATATATAATATATATATATATATATATATATATATATATATATATATATATATATATATATATATATATATATATATATATATATATATATATATATATATATATATATATATATATATATATATATATATATATATATATATATATATATATATATATATTTGTAAGTTAGAAATGGATACATATAAAGAAGCAGCTGATCTATTTTCACTAACCAAGCTACCATATTTAACCCCCGTGTGAAATAGTAATTCCACGATACTGGTGTCATCCAGTGGGATAGTCACACGACACCTGTATGCATTACTATTTTACTTATTTGTTCAATTACATGGTTACTTATAAGTGTACTCTTAGTTTTGTAAAAGAATAGATATTGGAGAAATGGAAATATTTTTTTTATAGCAAGAGAAAGGGGATCGTTATCTATATTACATCTTCCATCCCAAATTTTATAAAAGTTTTGTTGCCTGTATTTCACAAGATCGGTCAGTGCCGGATATCTAACTCCTCATAATACACAATATTAGAAGGTGTCCCCCTTACTCCCAAGTGTTACTTAAGAGCCCAATTATAAAGCTTAATAGCAGGCTTGATATCGGCACCCACCCATGACTCACAACCAAAAGGGATGACATGAGTGCCTCATCAAAAACGCGATGTTTCACAATGAATGGCACGTTGTTGTTCAATTTAACAAATGAAACGAACTTAAGTACTTAACACAGCTTGTTCTTGGCATACACTTTAACAGCAGAGGACGCAGAACCATCAAATGTGAAAGGTGAACCTAAATACACTTAGCTACTGCAATGCTCTACATCCAACTCATCCACCTGAAATGGCTCTGCATCTTCGCACTCACCATTGATCACAACAACAAAAATTGTCTTATAATTGATTACTTTCATATCATCTTCATGATATACTCAATTTTCAATGTATGTTTTGCCGATTTGTTGATAGTAAAAACGTATCGTCCGTTAACAACAGTATATGCAGCCACTCTATAAATCTTTCTGGTTGACATTTTTCTTTCATACCTCTAATTAGTTCATTGACAAAAATAATGACCAATGGGCAAGAGGTGGGAGAGCCTTGCCTAACTCCCCGTGCAGCCTTCAACATCGCGAATAGCTTATGTCGATGGATTAAATCATATGCCTTGGAGAAATCTACGAAGAGCACAAACAAATTAATTTTCTTTTGTCGAGCCATATCAGTAATCAACTTCAAAGTCACTATATGTTCCATACAGCCACGTTTCCTTTGTGACATCACTTGCTCCCTTGACGGTCTAAAACACTGACCCAGTCGTTTACACAATACCATGTCATATCATTGAGCCATAGAATTTATCACACTAATAAAACGATAGTTATGAGGATTCATCCTATCTCCTCGCTTAAATATGACATAAACATTTACTCTAATCCACCAACTTGGAAATACATCATTATTAAATAGTTCTGCTATAGTCATTATCCAGCGCAACAGCGACAGCGAGAATGCCCCTGGAGGGGGCCCATGTGGTCCATATGCTCTATCTACCTTCATGCTCCTTACTAGATTTTCCACATCCGTTGATGTAATGCACTCATCCGTGGAGGTAATGGGCTCATCCAGGACTGAGATGGTAACATTTGAGCTGAAATCTATCTCGTCATGACCAGTCCCTCCTGGGGAAGGGTTCAATAGCTCCAAATAACCAATTCTAAATTCCTCGTCACTTGGACAAGCCCTGTCATTGTGATCCAGTGAATTTGAGTTCCCCCTTCCAACTTATGGCTCTCCACACCCTTGCATCATCCACTCAATTGCATCATCCATATCCTCAATCAATGTCTCCCATCTCCCTAAGACTAATTGGTGCTCAAACACTCTCTGACCATCTGAGCTGACACTGTTATTTGCATCTGACAGGCTTCTGGCAAAACATCATATCATCATCTATCATACTTACAACTCTCTGAGTAAAGTTTTTGACAAATAAATATTTAATGACGTTATGAACTTAAAGGTATGTCAACTAGCCTGTGTCTCCCTGTGGTTCCAAGCAGGGCCACTTGACTCCCAGCAACGCTGCCCTAACACACGCACAAACACAAATATTTATAAATATAAATATATATATATATATATATATATATATATATATATATATATATATATATATATATATGTATATATATATATATATATATATATATATATATATATATATATATATATATATATATATATATATATATATATATATATATATATATATATAATATATATATATATATATATATATATATATATATATATATATATATATATATATATATATATATATATATATATATATATATATATATATATATATATATATATATATATATATATATAAATATATATATGCATGCATACATACATACATACATACATACATACATACATACATACATACATACATACATACATACATACATACATACATACATACATACATACATACATACATACATACATACATATATACATACATACATACATACATACATACATACATACATACATACATACATACATACATACATACATACATACATACATACATACATACATACATACATACATACATACATACATACATACATACATACATACATACATACATACATACATACATTCATACATACATACATACATACATACATACATACATACATACATACATACATACATACATACATACATACATACATACATACATACATACATGAAATTCAATACTTCAAAATGTAAGGTAATGAGAATGGGTACAAGTGCAAGAAGGCCCAAGCTTGACTACTCGGTGGCTGGAGTACAACTTCAAGAGACAGAAAATGAGAGAGACCTAGGAGTAAACATACTGGCAGATTTGTCTCCAGAAATACATATAAATGGCATAGTAAGGGCAGCATATGCATTCTTATCAAATGTAAGGGTAGCCTTCAGGCACATGGACAAGGAAATGTTCAGAAATATTTATGTAACCTATGTGAGGCCAAAACTCGAATATGCAGCCCCCTTTTGGAATCCGCACTTGAAAAAGCACATAGCTAAGCTTGAAAAAGTTCAAAGACATGCCACGAAACTGGTGCCAGAAATACGCAATCTCAGTTATGATGAGAGGCTGAGGGAATTAGACTTACCATCACTCGAAACTAGAAGAGTGAGGGGGGATATGGTGACAGTCTTTAAATTCCTTCATGGTTATGATAGAGTGGATAGGGATCGATATTTTGATATGGCTGGCTCTAGAACTAGAGGTCATAGTTTGAAGCTTCGTAAGAAAACTTCTTTGCAGGATGTAAGGAAATACTTTTTCAGTGTAAGAGTAGTTGATAATTGGAATTGGCTAAGCGAGGAGGTAGTTAATGCTATCTCAATCCATAGTTTTAAGGACAGGTATGATAAGTATCACTAAGTCTAAAATGGAACCGATCAGGAGACGGGAAGATACGAGCTTTGGGCTCTTTCCCGTAAACACAATTAGGTAAAAAAAATTAGGTAATCACATACAAATAAAGCACAAGGGCAGGAGAGAAAGGAACTAGAAAAAAGAATAAAGAAGCTGGAAGGGGAAAAGAGTCAACTAGAATCTAAAATTTATAAACAAGAAGATAAAAACAAACAGCTGAATGACAACCTAAAGGAATTAGATGTTAGTTCACTGCTCTCTTCTGAGAGAGACGAGATTGCTGCTTGGAATGTCCAGATTAAGGAAAACATTGAACAGTTCAGAAAAGAGTTCCAGGAGCTGAGTATGGAAAATGATGCCATGAAAACTTCCTTTGCTGATGCACTAAAGGGGAATGTGGCAGCAAAAAGAGGCTGTAAAGGTGGTGGCACTGGAAAACATACAAACAGTTGACTATAAAGAGACGGAAATCGCAAAAATGAAAGACGTTGTGATGGAAAGGGCAAACCCACTCATCAGACAGGCACTTGATAAGGAGAAGACAGTGGTAATCTCAGGCATAAGCGAATCCCAGGAGCCAACATGGCAGGGGAGACTTAAATAAAATAAAGCTAGAGCTGTAGACCTGATAAGAAAGCTTGGAGTAGTATGTGGTCCTGAGGATATTGTAAACATACACCAACTAGGTAAATATTCGAGGGAAGGAAAGCCGAGACCAACAAAAGTAACCTTTGAGAGAGGGGAAATATGTAGGGAAATTTGTTGAGAAAAAGTCTAAAAGACCTTCAAGAATTCAAAGAAGTGTTCATTAGACGATACAGAACACAGGAAGAGATGGGAAAGATCAAAAACTTGTTGCAAGAGGCAAGAAGGTTAAATGATGAAAGAAATGAAGAAGAGAAGAAAAATGTTAATTACAGAGTTCTTCCATACAAAGGGGAGATAAAGAAGAAAATGACAGATGATCAGGGGATGGGGCCTCATTAAGATTGTTATACACAAATGCTGATGGATTAGCTGGTAAGGCAGTAGAATTAAAAGATAGGATTCACAACAGTAAGGCAGATATAGTAGCAATTACAGAGACTAAGTTGAGTGAGAACATAAACAGTGTCACAGTTTTTCCTATGGGCTTCAGAATACTAAGGGTTGAAAGATCTGAGAGGACTGGTGGAGGGATAGCACTGCTCATAAGTGAAAGGATTCAAGTTGAAGAAATAAACTTGGCTATAGAAAGTGAGTTCAAGGAATTTCTTGTTGCTCGCATAAATACTGGGTCAGAGAGCATTATAATAACTGTTGTATGCAACCCACCAAGGAACCAAAATAGGCTTGAAGTTTATGAGGAAAGTCATATAGGTACTACTGAAGTCATAAACTCAGTTGTTAATATGGCAATGGAAAAAATGTAGGATTTTGATTATGGGAGACTTTAATCATAAAGAGATAGATTGGATAAATCTTGACCCACACAGTGGTGAGGACTCATTCAGGGCAAGATTCCTAGATCGCGTACAAGGGAATTTTCTACACCAACATGTAATGGAACCAACAAGGGCCAGGGGTGGGGATGAGCCATCACTACTTGATCTAGTGTTCACAGATAATGTGTTGGATATTGAAAAAATTGAGTATGTACCACCAATTGGAAAGAGTGACCACTGTGTGTTGTTGATGGAGTATATCATTGAAGATATTCTTCCTGAGAGTAGAGGCACTGAGGACATGAGGAGGAACTATCCAAAAGGAGATTACATCAAAATGAATGAGCTTTTTGCAGTTATTGACTGGAGAACCTTATTTTACAACAAATCTGTATAAGAAATGTATGATATCTTTTGTGAGAAATATGGGAAGATAGTAGATTGCTGCATACCTGTCACCAAAGTAGGTGTAATTCATGCCAGAGAGAAATGGCTCGATAATGGGTGTAAAAGAGCAAAGGAGTGGAGAGACAAATGCTAGAAAAGGTATAGGAGGAGAAAAAACATAAATGCCTGGCAAACCTACAAAAGAGCAAGAAATGACTACCTAAGTAAAAGGAGAGAGGCAGAGAGAGACTATGAGAGGGTCATCACCAAGAAGGCTAAAGAAAATCCCAAACTTTTCCACAACTTTTTCAGAGGAAAACTGAAGGTAAAAGAACAGGTCTTAAGGCTAAAGAGAGCGGATGGAAGCATCACTGAGACGGATGAAGAGATCTGCAAAGAATTGAACAATGAGTTTCAGTCAGTATTTACAGTAGAAAATACCCCACCCCCTCAGATTGCAGTGATAGAAGCTCAAGGGCCGGTATTAGAGAACATCAACCTTACAGCCACAGAGGTATGCAAAGCGCTGATGGATTTAGATGTTCATAAATCTACAGGTCCTGATGACATATCCTCTCATGTGCTTAAAAAATGCGCAAACTCAATATCAGTGGCACTAAGTATCATATTTAAAAAGTCACTGGAGTCAGGGGAGATTCCAAGATGCTGGAAACAAGCAAATGTGATACCTATCTTCAAAAAGGGAAGGAGGGATTCGGCTCTGAACTATAGACCAGCTTCCTTGAGCAGCATAGTTTGCAAAGTTATGGAGAAACTACTAAGGAAACATATCTCTCTTCACTTGGAATCCTTCAACTTTTTGTCAGTGGGGCAACATGGCTTCAGAGAAGGTAGATCAACAGTAACAAACTTATTAGAATTTTATGATGAGGTATGCCAAATCTTACAGGAAAGAGAGGGCTGGACAGATTGCATATTCCTAGACTTCCAGAAAGCGTTTGACACTGTTCCACATGGGAGACTTATTAGGAAGCTGCAATCAATGGCTAGAATAGGTGGAAATGTTTTGGAATGGATAAAAACTTACTTAGAAAGAAGGGAACAGAGGGTTAGAGTAAGGCACTCAGTGTCTGAATGGAGAAGAGTTAGTAGTGGAGTTCCACAGGGTTCAGTTTTAGGACCAATTTTGTTCTTTGTATATGTAAATGACATACCAGAGTCTGTAAATTCATTCATGAATATGTTTGCAGATGATGCAAAGATTGTGAAGAAAGTAAAAAACGAGAACAATGGTAGAGAACTTCAAAAGGATCTAAATAATCTGCATGAGTGGTCAGAAAAGTGGCTAATGAAATTCAATACTTCAAAATGTAAGTAATGAGAATGGGTACAAGTGCAAGAAGGCCCAAGCTTGACAACTCAGTGGCTGGAGTACAACTTCATGAGACAGAAAATGAGAGAGATCTAGGAGTAAACATACTGGCAGATTTGTCTCCAGAAATACATATAAATGGCATAGTAAGGGCAGCATATGCATTCTTATCAAATGTAAGGGTAGCCTTCAGGCACATGGACAAGGAAATGTTCAGAAATATTTATGTAACCTATGTGAGGCACAAACTCGAATATGCAGCCCCCTTTTGGAATCCGCACTTGAAAAAGCACATAGCTAAGCTTGAAAAAGTTCAAAGACATGCCACGAAACTGGTGCCAGAAATACGCAATCTCAGTTATGATGAGAGGCTGAGGGAATTAGACTTACCATCACTCTAAGCTAGAAGAGTGAGGGGGGATATGGTGACAGTCTTTAAATTCCTTCATGGTTATGATAGAGTGGATAGGGATCGATATTTTGATATGGCTGGCTCTAGAACTAGAGGTCATAGTTTGGAGCTCCATAAGAAAACTTTTTTGCAGGATGTAAGAAAATACTTTTTCAGTGTAAGAGTAGTTGATAATTGGAATTGGCTAAGCGAGGAGGTAGTTAATGCTATCTCAATCCATAGTTTTAAGGACAGGTATGATAAGTATCACTAAGTATAAAATGGAACCGATCAGGAGACGGGAAGATACGAGCTTTGGGCTCTTTCCCGTAAACACAATTAGGTAATCACATACATACATACATACATACATACATACATACATACATACATACATACATACATATATATATATATATATATATATATATATATATATATATATATATATATATATATATATATATATATATATATATATATATATATATATATATATATATATATATATATATATATATATATATATATATATATATATATATATATATATATATATATATATATATATATATATATATATATATATATATATATATATATATATATATATATATATATATATATATATATATATATATATATATATATGTATGTATGTATATTCTATCTATCTACCTACCTTGGCTGTTTCCCCCTTTAATTGGGGGGTAGCCGACATCAAGAAAGGAAAACAATAAGGGGATTCCTTTACTCTATGGGCAATGGCGAGGGAGCTAGCAACCATTCAGATGGCACTACTGGAGTGCCACTGCCCATCCTCCCGGCTCTTCCACAACCTGTGTCACTTCACAACTGCCAATTCCTCCTACTGCCCCTACCACAGGGCTACCTCTGTAAGATGCAGCCCCATGGTAACAGCAGATGCCCATCAGAGCTGCGTCACAATCGCTCGCCACTCATTCCTATCCTAACACGCTCGCTTCCTTCCCTCATATCCATCCTCCTATCATTCAGGGCTCTCCTTATTTCATCCATCCATCCAAACCTAGGCCTCCCTCTAGCATTTCTCTCATCAACTATCGCATTCATCACCTTTTTCAGTAGTCTTTCATTATCCATCCTTTCCACATGGCCAAACCATCTCAGAACATTCATATCTACTCTGGCTGCAATTTCTCTCCTCACACCCGTTCTTGCTCTCACCACTTCATTCCTAACCCTATCCAATCGAGATACACCAATCATACTCCTCAGGCATTTCATCTCAAACACATTTAGTTTCCGTCTCTCACTTACTTTCATACCCCATAACTCTGATCCATACATCACAGTTGGCACAACCACTTTCTCATACAAAACTTTCTTAACATTCATTTCCAACCCTCTATTCTTCATCACTCCTTTCAGTGCACCCAACACTTTACATCCTTCATTCAATCCGTGACACACATCTTCTTCCACTCCACCATTTGCAGCTATAACCGAGCCTAAATACTTAAACTGATTAACCTCCTCAAGTGTCTCTCCATTCAACATAGCATTCAATCCAGAACCATCCTCATTTCTTGTACATTTCATAACCTTACTCTTTCCCACATTCACTCGCAACTTCCTTCTCTCACACACCATTCCAAATTCTGACACTAACTGACAACTTTTCCTCTGAATCTGTCACCACTACAGTATCATCTGCAAACAGCAACTGATTCAGCTCCCACTCGTTATCATCCCCATCTACCTTTCTCAAACCTCGACCACGCACTCGCTCATTCACCTCTCTTACAACTCCATCAATATACAAATTGAACAG
>JAXCGZ010010412.1:0-2500 GCA_037179515.1 Halocaridina rubra | reverse complement strand
ATATATATATATATATATATATATATATATATATATATATATATATATATATATATATATATATATATATATATATACATATATACATATATATATATATATATATATATATATATATATATATATATATATATATATATATATATATATATATATATATATATATATATATATATATATATCTATATATATATATATATATATATATATATATATATATATATATATATATATATATATATATATATATATATATATATATATATATATATATATATATATATATATATATATATATATATATATATATATATATATATATATATATATATATATATATATATATATATATATATATATATATATATATATATATATATATATATATATATATATATATATATATATATATATATATATATATATATATATATATATATATATATATATATATATATATATATATATATATATATATATATATATATATATATATATATATATATATATATATATATATATATATATATATATATATATATATATATATATATATATATATATATATATATATATATATATATATATATATATATATATATATATATATATATATATATATATATATATATATATATATATATATATATATATATATATATATATATATATATATATATATATATATATATATATATATATATATATATATATATATATATATATATATATATATATATATATATATATATATATATATATATATATATATATATATATATATATATATATATATATATATATATATATATATATATATATATATATATATATATATATATATATGCAAAATAAACTGTTATATCACAGCACAATATGAAGCAAAAAAAGGCCTTAAATAAAACACAAAAAGAAGCGAAGATGTATTATATATAACGACTGGACTCCAGTCCTCTTCAGGTACAATTTTTTTTTTTTTTTTTCGTACATGAAGAGGATTGGAGTCCAGTCGTAATATATAGTACATCTTCGCTTCTTTTTGTGTTTTATTTATGGTCCTTTTTTTGCTTCATATATATATATATATATATATATATATATATATATATATATATATATATATATATATATATATATATATATATATATATATATATATATATATATATATGTATATATATGTACATATATATATATATATATATATATATATATATATATATATATATATATATATATATATATATATATATATATATATATATATATATATATATATATATATATATATATATATATATATATATATATATATATATATATATATATATATATATATATATATATATATATATATATATATATATATATATATATATATATATATATATATATATATATATATATATATATATATATATATATATATATATATATATATATATATATATATATATATATATATATATATATATATATATATATATATATATATATATATATATATATATATATATATATATATATATATATATATATATATATATATATATATATATATATATATATATATATATATATATATATATATATATATATATATATATATATATATATATATATATATATATATATATATATATATATATATATATATATATATATATATATATATATATATATATATATATATATATATATATATATATATATATATATATATATATATATATATATATATATATATATATATATATATATATATATATATATATATATATATATATATATATATATATATATATATATATATATATATATATATATATATATATATATATATATATATATATATATATATATATATATATATATATATATATATATATATATATATATATATATATATATATATATATATATATATATATATATATATATATATATATATATATATATATATATATATATATATATATATATATATATATATATATATATATATATATATATATATATATATATATATAGTATATATATATATATATATATATATATATATATATATATATATATATATATATATATATATATATATATATATATATGTATATATATATATATATATATATATATATATATATATATATATATATATATATATATATATATATATATATATATATATATATATATATATTTGCATATACATATATATATATATACATATATATATATATATATATATATATATATATATATATATATATATATATATATATATATATATATATATATATATATATATATATATATATATATATATATATATATATATATATATATATATATATATATATATATATATATATATATATATATATATATATATATATATATAATTTATATATATATATATATATATATATATATATATATATATATATATATATATATATATATATATATATATATATATATATATATATATATATATATT
>JAXCGZ010010411.1:27500-30000 GCA_037179515.1 Halocaridina rubra | reverse complement strand
ATTTACATATACAAGGAACAAAAGTGGCCCTAAAACTGAACCCTGTGGAACTCCACTACTAACTCTTCTCCATTCAGACACTGAGTGTCTTACTCTAACCCTCTGTTCCCTTCCTTCTAAGTAAGTTTTTATCCATTCCAAGACATTTCCACCTATTCTAGCCATTGATTGCAGCTTCCTAATAAGTCTCCCATGTGGAACAGTGTCAAACGCTTTCTGGAAGTCTAGGAATATGCAATCTGCCCAGCCCTCTCTTTCCTGTAAGATTTGGCTTACCTCATCATAAAATTCTAATAAGTTTGTTACTGTTGATCTTCCTTCTCTGAAGCCATGTTGCCTCACTGACAAAAAGTTGAAGGATTCCAAGTGAAGAGAGATATGTTTCCTTAGTAGTTTCTCCATAACTTTGCAAACTATGCTGGTCAAGGAAACTGGTCTATAGTTCAGAGCCGTATCCCTCCTTCCCTTTTTGAAGATAGGTATCACATTTGCTTGTTTCCAGCATCTTGGAATCTCCCCCGACTCCAATGACTCCTTAAATATGATACTTAGTGCCACTGATATTGTGTTTGCGCATTTTTTAAGCACATGAGGGGATATGTCATCAGGACCTGTAGCTTTATGAACATCTAAATCCATCAGCGCTTTGCATACCTCTGTGGCTGTAAGGTTGATGTTCTCTAATACCGGCCCTTGAGCTTCTATCACTGCAATCTGAGGGGGTGGGGTATTTTCTACTGTATGTATGTATGTATGTATGTATGTATGTATGTATGTATGTATGTATGCATGTATGTATGTATGTATGTATGTACTTACGTAAATACGAACTTATGTATGTATGTATGTATGTATGTATGTATGTATGTATGTATGTATGTATGTATGTATGTATGTATGTATGTATGTATGTATGTATGAATTAAGCTAGTTTGCGGTCATGTCCCTTCCCCCAAATTCGAAATAGCCAAGTCACTTCCTTCACGCTAGACACAATTATTTACGAAAAAATATCCACGAAAACCACGATTAGTACATTACTTAACCTTGGGCGGGGGGGGGGGGGGTTCTACATCAGCCAACATCACACGTTTTATGAATGGGGGTGGACACAGACGTGGTTTTAACTAGGGGGAATTAAGGCTAGATGCCCTTTCTAACGCCCTGCGGCTGGGATGGCCACTTTCCGATTTATGCGTTCTATCAAGACAAAAATGGATGATAATTTTTTTTAACGATGCCTTCTGTTACAATGAGTTCCGGTTTTACGTCAAGGACTCCCTTTTCAACCAAGGGCTAGGACGGTTTCCTTCTTGCAAAGGACTTGCTTTGGGAGGTGTAATCGTTACCCTGAGTGCATGCCCTTGCTAACCTCAGACCGTGATGGGGCGCGAACCCTCGACCTGACGCCTCAGAGTCGCAGACGCTAGCGCTTGAGCCACGGTGACTACCTTTCTGTTACAATGATGGTGGGCACAGACGTGCTGGAGCCGGGGAATGATAGCTGGATGCTCTTCCTAACGCTCCGTGGTAGGTTTGAATCAGCAAGAGTCTCTTCCCGTCTTACGCGATCTACCATTGAGCTACCGTGACTCCCTCAAGACATCAGGGAATGGTTCCGGTTTTACGTCACGGACCCCCTTTTCTACCAAGGGCTAGGACGGTTGCCTTCTTGCGAAGGACTTGTTTTGGCAGATGTAATCGTTACCCTGAGTGCATTCCCTTGCTAACCTCAGAACGTGACGGGGCGCGAACCCTCGACCTGACGCCTCAGAGTCGCGGACGCTACCGCTTGAGCCACGGTGACTCAAGACATCAGCAGATGGTATGTGATCGAAATAAATGACCCAGGAAGTAGGAGCTTTCATATAATCACCTCACACTAAGAGCCAAATAAATAATTAAGTAAATAGATAAATTAATAAATAAACAAAACTGCCTCTCTCTCTCTCTCTCTCTCTCTCTCTCTCTCTCTCTCTCTCTCTCTCTCCATACATACATACATACATACATACATACATACATACATACATACATACATACATACATACATACATACATACATACATACATACATACATACATACATACATACATACATACAGGTCCAGGTTATATATCCCGTCATGTACTTAAAAAATGCTCAAACTCAATATCAGTGGCACTAAGTATCATATTTAAAAAGTCACTGGAGTCAGGGGAGATTCCAAGATGCTGGAAACAAGCAAACGTGATACCTATCTTAAAAAAGGGAAGGAGGGATACGGCTCTAAACTATAGACCAGTTTCCTTGACCAGCATAGTTTACAAGCAGGAAAAGAAGGAGGCAAAGAGAGCAGTAGCAAAAGCAAAGGCAGAGATATTGATTGAAGTCTATGAAGAGCTGGAAACACCAGAATGAGAGAAGAAAATATGGCGAATTGCCAAGGCCCGAGATGCTGCATCCAAGGACTTGACCCAAGTAAGACAAATAAAGGCTAACCATGGAGTAGTTCTAGCA
>JAXCGZ010010411.1:0-25000 GCA_037179515.1 Halocaridina rubra | reverse complement strand
TTTTTTTTTTTTTTTTTTACAGAAGACCACTTTTTATTTTGTAAGTGCATTCTTGTTACCTCAGTTTTAGCACGCCCTTGAGTAAGAGTGACTATGCATAATGTTAAAAGTACAGGCCTACCAGGATAAGAATATCTCTGCAAGCAGATATATATTATTAATCATATTCAACGTACTACTACTACTACTACTACTACTACTACTACTACTACTACTACTACTACTACTACTACTACTACTACTACTAATAATAATAATAATAATAATAATAATAATAATAATAATAATAATTATAATAATAATATTAATAATAATAAAAGTAATAATAATAATAATAATAATAATAATAATAATAATAATAATAATAATAATAATAATAATAATAATAATAATAATAATAATAATAATTATAATAAAAATAATAAAAATAATAATAATAAAAGTAATAATAATGATAATAATAATAATAATAATAATAATAATAATAATAATGATAATAATAATAATAATAATAATAATAATAATAATAATAATAACAATAATAATAATAATAATAATAATAATAATAATAATAATAATAATAATAATAATAATAATAATAATAATATAATAATAATAATAATAACAATAATAATAATAATAATAATAATAATAATAATAATAATAAAAATAATAATAATTATAATAATAATAATGATAATAATAATAATAATAATAATAATAATAATAATAATAATAATAATAATAATAATTATAATAATAATAATGATAATAATAATAATAATAATAATAATAATAATAATAATAATAATAATAATAATAATAATAATAATAATAATAATAAAAATAATAATAATAATAATAATGATAATAATCATAATAATAATAATAAAAATAATATACATTGCAACATGAATTAATTAAAATTTTTAGAGTTTACTCGCAAAAGGATTGTGCGACTGAGCCCGTGGGTTCTTGTTTGTGTGTCGTGTCTTAGACTGCATGAGTCGGTGGCAATTCTTGTGTATCTAATGTTAATATTAATGTTAATGTATATTTGTGTATTTATTCAGTAAACGCAGAGCTCTTAAGAATAACTTCTTCCTTTTTTTATGTTTGTTTTTCACCCTCTTGTTGTTGTTGTTGTTGTTGTTGTTGTTGTTGTTGTTGTTGTTGTTGTTGTTCTTCTTCTTCTTCTTCTTCTTCTTCTTCTTCTTCTTCTTCTTCTTCTTCTTCTTCTTCTTCTTCTTCTTCTTCTTCTTCTTAGTTTGAATTTACAAACTTAAAGAATGGTAGAATGAAGCCCTGCTTTTCATTATCTCTTTCGATACACTACCTGATTGCTACTCATGAAGTCCCGAGTCAGAATCCCCAGAAGTGTCTCGCACACATTCTCTTCGCCAAAGCCACTCAGGCATAAGAAAAGAGAGGATAATGGTATCCCTCACTTATCATGTAATCCCAGTCAACTCAGAAGCATTAGCGACTACACTGTTTTTGCACATTTTAGGTATCACTATCAGTTCCTATTTGGGGATGGACAAGGACGGATTGATGTTGAGGTATGAAGGCCGGATACCCTTCCTGTCGCCTCGCCGTAGGCAAGGACGCGGATTCATCACCTCCCGAGTGGAGCATTCTACCGTTTTGCTACGACGAACCCCAATGCTTAGTGAGTACACTGCTAGATATATTTGGTTGTGGTGGAATGTTATCTTCACAAGCTCGGGCTTTGATAAGGGCAAAAATGTACGTTCCGAAACGCAGCACTCATTCAAAAAACTTGAAACAGATGTGCTCAGAAATTTGCATCGTAAATTGCAAAAAGAATAAACCTTGGTGTTAAAATTATGTTTTTGCTGCTTAAACCAGGAACCTAGTGTTAGAGAGAGAGAGAGAGAGAGAGAGAGAGAGAGAGAGAGAGAGAGAGAGAGAGAGAGAGAGAGAGAGAGAGAGAGAGAGAGAGAGAGAGAGATATGAGTGACCCTGCTCTAGGACTTGTTAAAGAGGCCAGTTTGTGGTGCGTTCGGTGTACTCGTATATCACTTCCCTACCGAAAATGGAAAATAATATAAGAACACTGAGCACGTAACCATCACCAAGGTGCACCTGAGAGAGAGAGAGAGAGAGAGAGAGAGAGAGAGAGAGAGAGAGAGAGAGAGAGAGAGAGAGAGAGAGAGAGAGAGAGAGAGAGAATAATAATATGTAATTACCACTCCACCATACCCTAGGAAAAAATGAAAATAGAATAAAAACGGAAAAATACTTCAAAGATCTCACACTTTAATTATGACCAGAGTAAATCGACTTGATGGAGTCAACACTGATCTTCCTTGCTACTGAACCCGAGTTTGAAACCTTTTCGTACTTTATTGACACGTTTTTCTAATATTCAAATGGGGTCGATGTTTTTGCACTATCCTCTGGGAAAAGACTAGCTTGTTTTAGCCTAAATTATTACTGTGTCTTACCTTTTACCAACCTTATGCATTGACCCTGTCTTGGGACATTTGCCGAGTTGGGCTGACTTGTTCCCCCTCTGGATGTATTGAAATTATGTATATGTAGTAAAGCATTAGACAAAAAAAAAAAATCACCGTTTTATATATTACGCTTAGTCCCCTTCGAATGGGTGTGGACACAGACATGTTGCAGCTCGGGGATTAAGGATGGATGCCCTCTCTGACGCCCTGCACTGGGATCGAACCGAGTTAATCGCTTCCTGACTCGCGAGCTCTACCATTGAGCTACCGCTGCAGACACATAATTGATTATGTAAAATGCATTTTGTTATGCATTATATTCTGGTAACCCAAAGCGGATGACACGTGCGTGTGTGTGTCATCATAGAGGACAAGATTAATTCTATGGAATAATAATAATAATAATAATAATAATAATAATAATAATAATAATAATAATAATAATAATAATAATAATAATAATAATAATAAAAATAAAGGCAAAAGTATAATTAGAGTTCTATTATATTATTTCATAAACATTTATTTCTCTTGATAATTAGTATAATTACTTATATCTCTTTTTAATTAGTGTCATAAGTCACTTCAAAATCAAGGCTTTACTCTGCATAAGACCATCAGAGCGCGTCTATTACTTGCTGGGGGGGGGGGGGGTCAATTTTCATGTAATCAGTATTTGCTTTCGAAGAAAAGAATATTCATAGTGCTTCTTTTTCTTTTTCTTTTTCTTTTTCCTTTTCTTTTTCTTTTTTCTTTTCTTTTTCTTTTTTCTTCTTTTTTCTTCTTTTTTATTCATCTTTTTCTTTTTCTTCTTTTTCTTCTTTCTTCTTCTTCTTCTTCTTCTTCTTCTTCTTCTTCTTCTTCTTCTTCTTCTTCTTCTTCTTCTTCTTCTTCTTCTTCTTCTTCTTCTTCTTCTTTCTTTCTTTCTTTCCGTAATTGCTTTCGAAAAGTTACTGAAAAGAATAATCTTCTTCTTCTTCTTCTTCTTCTTCTTCTTCTTCTTCTTCTTCTTCTTCTTCTTCTTCTTCTTCTTCTTCTTCTTCTTCTTCTTCTTTCTTTCTTTCTTTCTTTCTTTCTTTCTTTCTTTCAGTATTTGCTTTCGAAAAGTTACTGAAAAGAATAATCTTCTTCTTCTTCTTCTTCTTCTTCTTCTTCTTCTTCTTCTTCTTCTTCTTCTTCTTCTTCTTCTTCTTCTTCTTCTTCTTCTTCTTCTTCTTTCTTACTTTCTTTCTTTCTTTCTTTCTTTCTTTCAGTATTTGCTTTCGAAAAGTTACTGAAAAGAATAATCTTCTTCTTCTTCTTCTTCTTCTTCTTCTTCTTCTTCTTCTTCTTCTTCTTCTTCTTCTTCTTCTTCTTCACAGCTTCCCATGTTTACATGGGTTCGCGTTTTTTCACTTGCCTCTTGGAAATTGGCTGATACTTTTAGACGTATTAGTATTGCTTTTTATAAACCAAGGTCAAAGGGAAAAAATGGAAGGAAAAGGCCTTGCAGTGACCTCTGACTGAGAGCTATGCAATGAACAATTATTTGCTAGTTTTATGCGTCACTATTAATTCCCATTCGAATGGTGGACACCGGTTGGAGCAGTTTCATTCTTAATATTTGTATGTATATATGTATGTATGTATGTATGTATGTAAATATGTATGTATGTATGTATGTATGTATGTATGTATGTATGTATGTATGTATGTATGTATGTATGTATGTATGTAAACCAAATAAGGAGGGAGGTGTTTGTTATGGGCGTTGATGTCTATGTTCAAGGCAATATCCAAGCGAAATAAATAAAAGAAAGAAAAAGTAAATAAATGAATAAGTAAATTAATAAATAAATGAATAAATAAAAAAATAAATATATAAAATATATGAATCAATAAATAACATAAATAAATAAGTAACTACATGAGAGTAAAACAACAGTGAATTCTGAAAGCATTTCCCTTCAAATAACAACTAAACTGTTGCGTTTACCTTCAGCTTGATGCCATGGGGGAGAAGGGTAGTTCAACTCGTTGCCTGTCCCTATCCCGGATGGCTTGAGAGGGTGGGTGTCAGAAATAAAAACTCACTGTCGTAAGAGTTAAATTCTACCACTAATTACGCAGAGGTTAGCTACATACAATAACAATTTATGAATATGGGAAAAACAGGTGAGGAAAAGATAGCATGGCATGAGTCATCGAGTAGTGGTGCTACTGCTGGAGGAATCAATTAGGATAGAATGGAATGAGTCATTGAGTAGTGGTGCTATTGCTGGAGGAATCAATTAGGATAGAATGACATGAGTCATTGAGTAGTGGTGCTACTGCCGGAGGAATCAATTAGGATTGAATGGCATGAGTCATTGAGTAGTGGTGCTACTGCTGGAGGAATCAATTAGGAAGGGGATCGAACCTCAAAACTATGAGCGGACAACCAACAACTAGCCACATAAGGTTAGTGAGGAAAGGCAAACCCATTTACACATGGGGAAAAACTGTTTAGAAAGAAGATTGCATTGCATGGTTTAGTGGTTTGTGTTGCTAGTGCTTCAGGAATCACTAAACAAGCAAACCACTAAACACATGGGGAAAAGCCCGTTTAGAAAGAAGATTGCATTACATGGGTCAGTGGTTTGTGTTGCTGGTGCTTCAGGAATCACTTAACAAGCTAACCACTAAACACATGAGGAAAAACCCGTTTAGTTAGAAGATTGCATTACATAGGTCAGTGGTTTGTGTTGCTAGTGCTTCAGAAATCAATAAAGAACACTAACCACTAAACAGTGTATGTATTTTTATGTATATATTTACATCTGTTTATTGGCTATTTTATGGAGTCAATGAATAATTGAGGTGTCCCGGTGAAGAAATAGGTGGCAAAAATAGGTAATGTATGGGAAATGCAAGCACTTGCTAATTACCATTTATCTCTGTATCCAGTTAGGACTGAAGGGTAGAGCCTGCAAGTGTCTAAAGAGCTATGGTACAATATCTTCTTACTGTGTTCGATTTAGCCAGATCAGATGGTAGGCAGTAGAAAAAGTAGTGTATGGGACTCACTAATTTATTTGTGCATCCAGTTGAGGAATGGAGGAAGAAGCTACAAAAGTGTCTAAAGATTACAGGGATATCTGTTTACTGTGTTTGTTTAAGCTAATTGGAAGGCAAGGAGAACGGCTAACACATATTTACTTGCGTATTTAAGTGGAAAAGGGAGGTAAAATCTGTATGAAAGTGTAAATGCCACTGATACAATCCCTGTTTGCTGCTTTGGTGTGCTCGATTAAGTCCGTCTGGAGGGTGCACAGAACTTGCAAACTATCATTCACCTGCATGACCAGGTGGAGACAGTGAGGCAGAAATAGATTTGGTATTCTAAAAGCACTTATACAATATGAGTTTGCTGTGTTCGACTAATCTATATTAGAGAATGGTAAATACTTATTAATTACCAATATACCTGTTTGTCCAGGTGGGAACTGGGAGGCAGAACCAGCAAACCTGTTCCGGTTTTACGTCTCAGACTCCCTTTTCTACCAAAGGCTAGAACGGTTGCCTTCTTGCGAAGGACTTGTTTTGGCAGATGTAATCATTACCCTGAGTGCATGCCCTTGCTAACCTCAGACCGTGACGGGGTGCAAAAGTGTCTAGAAATAATTTGTTCAAATATCTGTGTGCCAAGGTAGTCTGAGTTAGATTGTAGGATGGAGAGTACTTGCTAATTACCATTTACCTTTGTGACCAAGTGGAGGCTTGAAGGTATATATTGCTAATGTGTTTGGAAATCTTTGATTCCTCTATTTGACGGAGGTATTTTGGAGATCAGGGAGCGCTTGCTAATTACTAATTAGCTGTTTGTCCATAATTAGGTAAATGAAGTGGAATTACTGTGCTGTCTTTCCTATACTATCTGTGTTTTGATTGAATGTAGGTTAATTATTGCTATGTATAGTGTCTAAAAGAGTACCCACATCTTGTTTAGGCAATGGGAATATATCCTCTGGGTTTGCCCACTGCCTCATATATACATATATATATATATATATATATATATATATATATATATATATATATATATATATATATATATATATATATATATATATGTATATATATATATATATATATATATATATATATATATATATATATATATATATATATATATATGTATATATGTATATATATATATATATATATATATATATATATATATATATATATATATATATATATATATATATATATATATATATATATATATATATACATATAGTAAGGAAGCCCATCAGTGAAACAAAACTTATAAAACAATGCTATATTTCGGATCCTAACTGGATCCCTTCTCAAGTTGTGCTTGAGAAGGAATCCAGTTAGGATCCGAAATATAGCACTGTTTTAGAAGTTTTGTTTCACTAATGGGCTTCCTTACTATTTAGTGCTGTATGCTGACAGTTTGTACTTATTTATATATATATATATATATATATATATATATATATATATATATATATATATATATATATATGTATATATATATATATATATATATATATATATATATATATATATATATATATATATATATATATGTATATATGTTTGTATGTATGTATGTATGTATGTATGTATGTATGTATGTATGTATGTATGTATGTATGTATGTATGTATGTATGTGCGTGTGTTTGTGTGTGTGTGTGTATGTGTGTGTGTGTGTGTGTGTGTGTGTGTGTGTGTGTGTGTGTGTGTGTGTGTGTGTGTGTGTGTGTGTGTGTGTGTGTGTGTGTAGTAAGTGAGACTGATATTTCTTGGGTTTACTTCTTCAACTCAAGCGTATTTTGGTTGAAATATTGATGCTAAGATTACGTCTGCGTAGTGCAGTGTTTAGACCATTCGACCCAGGAGGTGAAAGATCCGCGATCGAACCCTACTTAGATGTTAGGAACGGCATTTAGCCTTCATTCCCAAGTTCCAACCTGTGTTTTCACCCCAGTAATGGGTATGAATGATGGCATAAAATGGCTAACGTTGTGGTTGTTTTTTGTCCATTCATCTATATAAACGGTTTTGTCTTTATAACTTATAGATTCAAATATTGCTTTGGTCAGTTACCTACAATCGAGCACCTATCCTGACTAGGTTTAGTTACCTATTGCGAAGGACTTGTTTTGTCCTTCGCAAGAAGGCAGCCGTCCTAGCCCTTAGTAGAAAAAGGGAGTTCGGGACGAAAAACTGAATCCATATATATATATATATATATATATATATATATATATATATATATATATATATATATATATATATATATGTATATTTATATATATATATATATATATATATATATATATATATATATATATATATATATATATATATATATATATATATATATATATATATATATAAATATATATATATATATATATTTTTTTTTTTGCTTTATTTATTATTATTATTTTTTTAAAGACCTTCGATACATCCACCCCCTCTCTCTGTGCTTTGTTGCATTCTATTTTGCGGGTCACTCCTAATCCCTGTTTGAGCGGGGGTGGAGTCAGACTGGTTAGAGCTGGGGAACCAAGGCTGGATGTGCACAGTACGATGTTTGTTTATTCCCACAGTCCAAGGCGTAAAACTTTTCTGTGCTTATGTGAGTAACTTGTGTGTGTTTTAATTATTACACAAACACTTTACTAATTCTACTGTTGAACAATGAGGAAATACCTTTGAACATATTTATTTTTTCTGGGGGTAAATAACCTACTCTACCCTACCCCACCATAACCTAACCTAGCCTGCTGGCTAGTACAGTGGTAACGCGCTGGCTTCGCATTCACGAGGTCGAAAGATCGGTTCCCGTCCAAGACCGAGAGTTTAAGCTGTTTACTGGTAGGAACTGCTGTGGTTGGACACCACAGTGGGGGGTTGGGGCTTGCCCTGGCTGACGAATACCCATTGTATTGAAATGGAAATAAAGTTTATTATTATTATTATTATTACCATTCCCATTCCCTACCCTAACACAACCAAACCTTACCTAACCTACCCTTCACAAACATAACCACCCTACCTTAACCTAACCTAACCTACTCTACCTTAATCTATTCATCCTTACCGTACCCTACCCTACCCTAACCTATCTTAAACCAACCTACCCTACTTTAATCTAATCTACCCTATCCTATCTTACTCTAACCTAACATTACTAGAGAAGCCAACCAGGCGATGGTAATTGACAAATCATTGCCTATAAATACTCACTTATATCCTGGTTTGGCAAGGCTAAAAGACAGGCATGTCAAGAGCCTTTACAAATATCTCTTTTCTCTGATGCAACTTCAGAGCTGTTGAAGGTTTATTTACTGAGACCAACACACTTCCCTTGCTTAGTTTTATCTTGGACCTCAGGACTCGCAACTACGATATATACTGAGACAAACACACTTCCCTTGCTTAGTTTTATCTTGGACCTCAGGACTCGCAACTACGATATATACTGAGGCAAACACACTTCCCTTGCTTAGTTTTATCTTGGACCTCAGGACTCGCAACTACGATATATACTGAGACAAACACACTACCCTCGCTTGGTTTTATCTTGGACCTCAGGACTCGCAACTACGATATATACTGAGGCAAACACACTTCCCTTGCTTAGTTTTATCTTGGACCTCAGGACTCGCAACTACGATATATACTGAGACAAACACACTTCCCTTGCTTAGTTTTATCTTGGACCTCAGGACTCGCAACTACGATATATACTGAGGCAAACACACTTCCCTTGCTTAGTTTTATCTTGGACCTCAGGACTCGCAACTACGATATATACTGAGAAAAACACACTTCCCTTGCTTGGTTTTATCTTGGACCTCAGGACTCGCAACTACGATATATACTGATACCAACACACTTCCCTGGACCTCAGGACTCGCAACTACGATATATACTGATACCAACACACTTCCCTGGACCTCAGGACTCGCAACTACGGTATGAGATTGTTTCCGCTCTGATGAAGTTGTTAAGATTATTTCAGTATGTGTGTGATTACCTAATTGTGATTACCTAATTGTGTTTACGGGAAAGAGCCCAAAGCTCGTATCTTCCCGTCTCCTGATCGGTTCCATTTTTAGACTTAGTGATACTTATCATACCTGTCCTTAAAACTATGGATTGAGATAGCATTAACTACCTCCTCGCTTAGCGAATTCCAATTATCAACTACTCTTACACTGAAAAAGTATTTCCTTACATCCTGCAAACAAGCTTTCTTACGAAGCTTCAAACTATGACCTCTAGTTCTAGAGCCAGCCATATCGAAATATCGATCCCTATCCACTCTATCATAACCATGAAGGAATTTAAAGACTGTCACCATATCCCCCCTTACTCTTCTAGCTACGAGTGATGGCAAGTCTAATTCCCTCAGCCTCTCATCATAACCAAGATTGCGTATTTCTGGCACCAGTTTCGTGGCATGTCTTTGAACTTTTTCAAGCTTAGCTATGTGCTTTTTCAAGTGCGGATTCCAAAAGGGGGCTGCATATTCGAGTTTTGGCCTCACATAGGTTACATAAATATTTCTGAACATTTCCTTGTCCATGTGCCTGAAGGCTACCCTTACATTTGATAAGAATGCATATGCTGCCCTTACTACGCCATTTATATGTATTTCTGGAGACAAATCTGCCAGTATGTTTACTCCTAGATCTCTCTCATTTTCTGTCTCTTGAAGTTGTACTCCAGCCACCGAGTAGTCAAGCTTGGGCCTTCTTGCACTTGTACCCATTCTCATTACCTTACATTTTGAGGCATTGAATTTCATTAGCCACTTTTCTGACCACTCATGCAGATTATTTAGATCCTCCTGAAGTTCTCTACCATTGTTCTCGTTTTTTACTTTCTTCACAATCTTTGCATCATCTGCAAACATATTCATGAATGAATTTACAGACTCTGGTAGGTCATTTACATATACAAGGAACAAAAGTGGCCCTAAAACTGAACCCTGTGGAACTCCACTACTAACTCTTCTCCATTCAGACACTGAGTGTCTTACTCTAACCCTCTGTTCCCTTCCTTCTAAGTAAGTTTTTATCCATTCCAAGACATTTCCACCTATTCTAGCCATTGATTGCAGCTTCCTAATAAGTCTCCCATGTGGAACAGTGTCAAACGCTTTCTGGAAGTCTAGGAATATGCAATCTGCCCAGCCCTCTCTTTCCTGTAAGATTTGGCTTACCTCATCATAAAATTCTAATAAGTTTGTTACTGTTGATCTACCTTCTCTGAAGCCATGTTGCCTCACTGACAAAAAGTTGAAGGATTCCAAGTGAAGAGAGATATGTTTCCTTAGTAGTTTCTCCATAACTTTGCAAACTATGCTGGTCAAGGAAACTGGTCTATAGTTCAGAGCCGTATCCCTCCTTCCCTTTTTGAAGATAGGTATCACATTTGCTTGTTTCCAGCATCTTGGAATCTCCCCCGACTCCAGTGACTCCTTAAATATGATACTTAGTGCCACTGATATTGTGTTTGCGCATTTTTTAAGCACATGAGGGGATATATCATCAGGACCTGTAGCTTTATGAACATCTAAATCCATCAGCGCTTTGCATACCTCTGTGGCTGTAAGGTTGATGTTCTCTAATACCGGCCCTTGAGCTTCTATCACTGCAATCTGAGGGGGTGGGGTATTTTCTACTGTAAATACTGACTGAAACTCCTTGTTCAATTCTTTGCAGATCTCTTCGTCCGTCTCAGTGATGCTTCCATCCGCTCTCTTTAGCCTTAAAACCTGTTCTTTTACCTTCAGTTTTCCTCTGATAAAGCTGTGGAAAAGCTTGGGATTTTCTTTAGCCTTCCTGGTGATGTCCCTCTCATAATCTCTCTCTGCCTCTCTCCTTTTACTTAGGTAGTCATTTCTTGCTCTTTTGTAGGTTTGCCAGGCATTTATGTTTTTTCTCCTCCTATACCTTTTCCAGCATTTGTCTCTCCACTCCTTAGCTCTTTTACACCCATTATCGAACCATTTCTCTCTGGCATGAATTACACCTACTTTGGTGACAGGTATGCAGCAATCTACTATCTTCCCATATTTCTCACAAAAGATGTCATACATTTCTTGTACAGATTTGTTGTAAAATAAGGTTCTCCAGTCAATAACTGCAAAAAGCTCATTCATTTTGATGTAATCTCCTTTCGGATAGTTCCTCCTCATGTCCTCAGTGCCTCTACTCTCAGGAAGGATGTCCTCAATGATATACTCCATCAACAACACACAGTGGTCACTCTTTCCAATTGGTGGTTCATACTCAATATTTTCAATATCCAACACATTATCTGTGAACACCAGATCAAGTAGTGATGGCTCATCCCCACCCCTGGCTCTTGTTGGTTCCATTACATGTTGGTGTAGGAAATTCCCTTGTACGCAATCTAGGAATCTTGCCCCAAATGAGTCCTCACCACTGTGTGGGTCAAGATTTATCCAATCTATCTCTTTATGATTAAAGTCTCCCATAATCAAAATCCTACATTTTTTCTCCCGCGCCATGTTAACAACTGAGTTTATGACTTCAATCGTACCTATATGACTTTCCTCATAAATTTCAAGCCTATTTTGGTTCCTTGGTGGGTTGTATACAACAGTTATTATAATGCTCTCTGACCCAGTATTTATGCGAGCAACAAGAAATTCCCTGAACTCACTTTCTATAGCCAAGTTTATTTCTTCAACTTGAATCCTCTCACTTATGAGCAGTGCTATCCCTCCACCAGTCCTCTCAGATCTTTCGACCCTTAGTATTCTGAAACCCTTAGGAAAAACTGTGACACTGTTTATGTCCTCACTCAACTTACTCTCTGTAATTGCTACTATATCTGCCTTACTGTTGTGAGTCCTATCTTTTAATTCTACTGCCTTACCAGCTAATCCATCAGCATTTGTGTATAACAATCTTAATGAGGCCCCATCCCCTGATCTTCTGTCATTATCTTCTTTATCTCCCCTTTGTCTGGAAGTATTCTGTAACGAAAATTTTTCTTCTCTTCTTCATTTCTTTCATCATTTAACCTTCTTGCCTCTTGCAACAAGTTTTTTATCTTTCCCATCTCTTCCTGTGTTCTGTATCGTCTAATGAACACTTCTTTGCATTCTTGAAGGTCTTTTAGACTTTTTTTTCTCAACAATATTTCCCTACATGTCTCCCCTCTCTCAAATGTTACTTTTGTTGGTCTCGGCTTTCCTTCCCTTGAATATTTACCTAGTTGGTGTATGCTTACAATATCCTCAGGACCACATACTACTCCAAGCTTTCTTATCAGGTCTACAACGTTAGCTTTATTTTCTTCAAGTCTCCCCTGCCATGTTGGCTCCTGGGATTCACTTATGCCTGAGATTACCACTGTCTTCTCCTTATCAAGTGCCTGTCTGATGAGTGGGTTTGCCCTTTCCATCACAACGTCTTTCATTTTTTCGATTACTGTCTCTTTATAGACAACTGTTTGTATGTTTTCCAGTGCCACCACCTTTACAGCCTCTTTTACTGCCACATTCCCCTTTAGTGCATCAGCAAAGGACGTTTTCATGGCATCATTTTCCATATTCAGCTCCTGGAACTCTTTTCTGAACTGTTCAATGTTTTCCTTAATCTGAACATTCCAAGCAGCAATCTCGTCTCTCTCAGAAGAGAGCAGTGAACTAACATCTAATTCCTTTAGGTTGTCATTTAGCTGTTTGTTTTTATCTTCTTGTTTAGAAATTCTAGATTCTAGTTGACTCTTTTCCCCTTCCAGCTTCTTTATTCTTTTTTCTAGTTCCTTTCTCTCCTGCCCTTGTGCTTTATTTGCTTCCTCCAAAGATCTTATTTGTTCTCTGAGTGTTTCATTCTCTTTCATTTCTCCATCCACATTCCGAATTTTATCATCAAGGCTTGTAACCATTTCCTCTAACTTCTTGATTCTCTGTTTAAGTCCTCTGATGACTACCCCGTCTCCCGACCCATGGGTGGGAGAGGTTTGGGACAGAGATGGCTTCATTTTTATGTTCTCCCTCTCACAGAATATAGAAAGAAGACGAGAAAGAGGAAAAAAAAAGAAAAGAGAAAAACTTCTAATTTACCTTCACACAGAATTTTTATATCTCCATATAAGTGCTATTTAGTGACTCAGTTTGTCTCCTTTCTGGTAACACACATCTTAACTTAAAAACTTGACCATGGTAATTTAAGTATAAAAAGAAAAAGAAAAACAAAAGTCAAACCTGAAGGAAAATTCGAATTTGTGTTCGAGGTGGCACCCACCTGTTTCTGTTATATATTCTTCCTAACTGATAAACTGACTTGCTAACCAAGATATGTTATCACGGGATTTAGACTTTACATTTAACTCAATATATATACAAAATAACAAAATAGTAAAAGAGAAAGCTAAAAGAAAAGCAAAAAAATGAAGAAAATATGACTGCTGTACTACTTGGCAACTTAACTCAGTACTGTTGACAGGTGGGTATTTGGTAATTTTTTTTTCTTTTATTATTCAATTTTTTCGTGTATCAAACTAACTAACTAGTTAATATAAATGGGAAGGATACTGATTTTAACAATATATAGAACCACAGGATCAGGTAAAACGGCTTAAGAGCTTTCCCCAGTTTACACAAAAAATTAGGTAATGTGGTGTGATGGCTCCACGTCTGGCAACTCTTCTAGATTTCCCTCAAGGCAGAAACTGGACGGCAGCTTCTCTCTCTTCCTCACGAAAAAGTTCTCAATTTTTTTCCCTTTAATATGAACAGTCTCGTCTTACAACAAATATAAGTTCTTGTACTCACAATACTCTGCAGGATTTCAGATTTATGGAAATTATGGTAAAGTTTTCCACTAAGCACTTAGTCACTCGAAACAGTTAAAAATTTAAGAGGAGCAATTCCGTGTGTCACTGAACGCGCGGTGTGTGTGTGTGTGTGTGTGTGTGTGTGTGTGTGTGTGTGTGTGATTACCTAATTGCGCTTACGTAAAAGAGCCCCAAGCTCGTAGCTTCCCGTCTCCTGGTCGCTTCCATTTTGTACTTACTGATACTTATCATACTTGTCATTAAAACTACGGACTGAGTTAGCATTAACTACTTCCTCAATTAGCGAATTCCAATTATCAACTACTCTTACACTAAAAAAGTACTTCCTTACATCCTGCAAAGAAGCTTTCTTACGAAACTTCAAACTATGACCTCTAGTTCTAGTGCCATGCAGAGTTAGATAACCCTGTAAGTTATTAGGTTTATATAGACTAGGTTATAGGAGAATTGCCTTGTAAATTTGAATATCCCTAAAGCACTCTGGATTAGGTTTTCTATACAAAATACGAGATTAATTAAGGTTATTTGTACTCTAAATTAGTTTTGTCTTCAGAGAGGGTTTTAGTAGTCATCGTGGCTCAAGCGATAGCGTTCGCTTTTCTGAGGTGTCACGTCGAGGGATCTCGCCTCGTCACGGTCTGAGGATAGCAAGGGCATGCACTCAGGGTAAGGATTACATCTGCCAAAACAAGTCCTTCGCAAGAAGGCAACTGTCCTAGCCCTTGCTAGAAAAGGGAGGCCGTGACGTAAAACCGGAACAACAAACTTCAGAGAATATTTTAGATTTGTGTTATTTTTTATAGGCTTCTTGTCCATCCTTAACGTTCTCACGAGCTCCTTACCTCACTAATTATGATACTTCCTCCGGACCTCCAAGTACACAACAGATATGCATATCCAGGGAAGCATACGTGTGTCCCATTAAAAAGGTATGTTTAATTTTTAATTAATGTTGAGTAATGCAATTTGTGTATTATTCTTCAGAGGAGTTATGTGTCATATTTGCTCCACGCTCTCTAAAATTTACGATACCGTAATAGATGATAATGTATATTAAAATGTAAAAGGAGTAATTAATTGGTCTGCCCCGTTGTTAAATTATCTGTGTACTGTCAACTTATAGAAAAGATATATATATATATATATATATATATATATATATATATATATATATATATATATATATATATATATATATATATATATATATATATATATAACCAATTAAGCACATTACATATGTGAAAACATGAATCATTTTTTTTTACCCCGACCGGGACTTGAACCTAGGACTTATGATTACTAAGTCAAGGCGCTACCACTACACCACAGAAGGTTAAAAGGAATCCAACCTTATAGCTTATATCTGCTATACTTAGGAATGAACGCATTCTATCTGAATGCCACTATGTTCATATTACAGATTCTCCAACTTTACTCGTGGCTTCATGTTAGCATTTAATACAATTCCCAATCTCATTCGGGCCATGAAATAACCAATTAAGCACATTACATATGTGAAAACATAAATCATTTTTTACCCCGACCAGGATTTAAACCTAGGACTTCTGATTACTAAGTCAAGGCGCTACCACTACACCACAGAAGGTTAAAAGGAATCCAACCTTATAGCTTATATCTGCTATACTTAGGAATGAACGCATTCTATCTGAATGCCACTATGTTCATATTACATATTCCCCAACCTCACTCGTGGCTTCATTTTAGCATTTAATTCAATTCCCAATCTCATTCTGGCCATGAAATAACCAATTAAGCACATTACATATGTGAAAACATGAATCATTTTTTACCCCGACCAGGACTTGAACCTAGGACTTATGATTACTAAGTCAAGACGCTACCACTACACCACAGAAGGTTAAAAGGAATCCAACCTTATAGCTTATATCTGCTATACTTAGGAATGAACGCATTCTATCTGAATGCCACTATGTTCATATTACAAATTCCCCAACCTCACTCGTGGCTTCATTTTAGCATTTAATTCAATTTCCAATCTCATTTTGGCCATGAAATAACCAATTAAGCACATTACATATGTGAAAACATGAATCATTTTTTACCCCGACCGGGACTTGAACCTAGGACTTATGATTACTCAAGTCCCGGTCGGGGTAAAAAAATGATTCATGTTTTCGCATATGTAATGTGCTTAATTGGTTATTTCATGGCCCGAATGCAATTGGGAATTGAATTAGATGCTAAAATGAAGCCACGAGTGAGGTTGGAGAATCTGTAATATGAACATTGTGGCATTCAGATAGAATGCGTCCATTCCTAAGTATAGCAGATATAAGCTGTAAGGTTGGATTCCTTTTAACCTTCTGTGGTGTAGTGGTAGCGCCTTGACTTAGTAATCATAAGTCCTAGGTTCAAGTCCCGGTCGGGGTAAAAAATGATTTATGTTTTCACATATGTAATGTGCTTAATTGGTTATTTCATGGCCAGGATGAGATTGGGAATTGAATTAAATGCTAAAATGAAGCCACGAGTGAGGTTGGGGAATCTGTAATATGAACATAGTGGCATTCAGATAGAATGCGTTCATTTTTAAGTATAGCAGATATAAGCTATAAGGTTGGATTCCTTTTAACCTTCTGTGGTGTAGTGGTAGCGCCTTGACTTAGTAATCATAAGTCCTAGGTTCAAGTCCCAGTCGGGGTAAAAAATGATTTATGTTTTCACATATGTAATGTGCTTAATTGGTTATTTCATGGCCCGAATGAGATTGGGAATTGAATTAAATGCTAAAATGAAGCCACGAGTGAGGTTGGGGAATCTGTAATATGAACATAGTGGCATTCAGATAGAATGCGTTCATTCCTAAGTATAGCAGATATAAGCTATAAGGTTGGATTCCTTTTAACCTTCTGTGGTGTAGTGGTAGCGCCTTGACTTAGTAATCATAAGTCCTAGGTTCAAGTCCCGGTCAGGGAAAAAATAATTCATGTTTTCACATATGTAATGTGCTTATTTGGTTATTTCATGGCCCGAATGAGATTGGGAACTGAATTAAATGCTAAAATGAAGCCACGAGTGATGTTGGGGAATCTGTAATATGAACATAGTGGCATTCAGATAGAATGTGTTCATTCCTAAGTATAGCAGATATAAGCTATAAGGTTGGATTCCTTTTAACCTTCTGTGGTGTAGTGGTAGCGCCTTGACTTAGTAATCATAAGTCCTAGGTTCAAGTCCCGGTCGGGGTAAAAAATGATTCATATATATATATATATATATATATATATATATATATATATATATATATATATATATATATATATATATATATATATGAAAAAAATATATATACACATATTTATATGCATATATATATATATATATATATATATATATATATATATATATAAATATATATAAAATAAATAAATATATACATATATATATATATATATATATATATATATATATATATATATATATATATATATATATATATATATATATATATATATATATATATATATATATATATATATATATATATATATATTATCAAATAAGCACATTACATATGTGAAAACAAGAATCATATATATATATATATATATATATATATATATATATATATATATATATATATATATATATATATATATATTTATATATATATATATATATATATATATATATATATATATATATATATATATATATATATATATATATATATATATATATATATATATATATATGTGTGTGTGTGTGTGTGTTTATGTGTGTGTGTGTGTGTGTGTGTGTGTAATTACCTAATTGGGCTTACGTAAAAGAACCTCAAGCTCGCAACTTCCCGTCTCCTGGTCGCTTCCATTTTGTACTTAGTGATACTTATCATACTTGTCCTTAAAACTATAGATTGAGTTAGCATTACCTACCTCCTCACTTAGCAAATTCCAATTATCAACTACTCTTACGCTAAGAAAGTACTTCCTTACATCCTGCAAAGAAGTTTTCTTACGAAGCTTTAACTATGACTTCTAGTTCTAGTCTAGCCATATCAAAATATCGATCCATATCCACTGTGTCATAACCATGAAGGAATTTAAACACCGTCACAATATCCTCCCTCAATCTTCTAGCTTCGAGTGATGATTAGTCTACTTTCCTCAGCCTCGCCTCATAACTGAGATTGCGTATGTCTGGCACCAATTTCTTGGCATGTCTTTGAATTTTTTCCAGCTTAACTAAGTGCTTTTTTACGTGCGGATTCCAAAAGGGGGCTGCATATTCAAGCTTTGACCTCACATAGGTTACATAAATATTTCTGAACATTTCCTTGTCCATGTGCCTGAAGGCTACCCTTACATTTGCTAAGAAAGCATATGCTGCCCTTACTATGCCATTTAAATGCATTTCTGGAGACAAACCTGCCAGTATGTTTACTAATAGATCTCTCTCGTTCTGTCTCTTGAAGTTGTACTTCCGCCACCTAGTATTCAAGGTTGGGCCTTCTCGCACTTGTACCCATTCTCATTGCCTTACATTTTGAAGTATTGAATTTCATTAGCCACTTTTCTGACCACTCATGCAGACTGTATAAATCTTCCTGAAGTTCTCTACCCTTGTTCTCGTTTCTTACTTTTTTCACAATCTTTGCATCATCTGCAAACATATTCATGAATGAATTTACAAGCTTTGGTAGGTCATTTATATATATTAGGAACAAAAGTGGCCTAAACCTGAAACCTGTGGAATTCCACTACTAACTCTTCTCCATTCAGACACTAAGTGTCTTACTCTAACCCTCTGTTCCCTTCCTTCTAAGTATGTTTATCCATTCCAAGAAATTTCCACCTATTCAAGCCATTAGTTTCAGCTTCTTAATAAGTCTCCCGTGTAGGACAGTGTCAAATGTATGTGTGATTACCTAATTGTGATTACCTAATTGTGTTTACGGGAAAGAGCCCAGAGCTCGTATCTTCCCGTCTCCTCATTGGTTCCATTTTATACTTGGTGATACTTATCATACCTGTCCTTAAAACTATGGATTGAGATAGCATTAACTACCTCCTCGCTTAGCCAATTCCAATTATCAACTACTCTTACACTGAAAAAGTATTTCTTTACATCCTGCAAAGAAGTTTTCTTACCAAGCTTCAAACTATGACCTCTAGTTCTAGAGCCAGCCATATCAAAGTATCGATCCCTATCCACTCTATCATAACCATGAAGGAATTTAAAGACTGTCACCATATCCCCCCTCACTCTTCTAGCTTCGAGTGATGGTAAGTCTATTTCCCTCAGCCTCTCATCATAACAGAGATTGCGTATTTCTGGCACCAGTTTCGTGGCATGTCTCTGAACTTTTTCAAGCTTAGCTATGTGCTTTTTCAAGTGCGGATTCCAAAAGGGGGCTGCATATTCGAGTTTTGGCCTCACATAGGTTACATAAATATTTCTGAACATTTCCTTGTCCATGTGCCTGAAGGCTATCCTTACATTTGATAAGAATGCATATGCTGCCCTTACTATGCCATTTATATGTATTTCTGGAGACAAATCTGCCAGTATGTTTACTCCTAGATCTCTCTCATTTTCTGTCTCTTGAAGTTGTACTCCAGCCACCGAGTAGTCAAGCTTGGGCCTTCTTGCACTTGTACCCATTCTCATTACCTTGCATTTTGAAGTATTGAATTTCATTAGCCACTTTTCTGACCACTCATGCAGATTATTTAGATCCTCCTGAAGTTCTCTACCATTGTTCTCGTTTTTTACTTTCTTCACAATCTTTGCATCATCTGCAAACATATTCATGAATGAATTTACAGACTCTGGTAGGTCATTTACATATACAAGGAACAAAAGTGGCCCTAAAACTGAACCCTGTGGAACTCCACTACTAACTCTTCTCCATTCAGACACTGAGTGTCTTACTCTAACCCTCTGTTCCCTTCCTTCTAAGTAAGTTTTTATCCATTCCAAAACATCCACCTATTCTAGCCATTGATTGCAGCTTCCTAATAAGTCTCCCATGTGGAACAGTGTCAAACGCTTTCTGGAAGTCTAGGAATATGCAATCTGCCCAACCCTCTCTTTCCTGTAAGATTTGGCTTGCCTCATCATAAAATTCTAATAAGTTTGTTACTGTTGATCTACCTTCTCTGAAGCCATGTTGCCTCACTGACAAAAAGTTGAAGGATTCCAAGTGAAGAGAGATATGTTTCCTTAGTAGTTTCTCCATAACTTTGCAAACTATGCTGGTCAAGGAAACTGGTCTATTGTTCAGAGCCGTATCCCTCCTTCCATTTTTGAAGATAGGTATCACATTTGCTTGTTTCCAGCATCTTGGAATCTCCCCCGACTCCAGTGACTCCTTAAATATGATACTTAGTGCCACTGATATTGTGTTTGTGCATTTTTTAAGCACATGAGGGGATATGTCATCAGGACATGTAGCTTTATGAACATCTAAATCCATCAGCGCTTTGCATACCTCAGTGGCTGTAAGGTTGATGTTCTCTAATACCGGCCCTTGAGCTTCTATCACTGCAATCTGAGGGGGTGGGGTATATTCTACTGTAAATACTGACTGAAACTCCTTGTTCAATTCTTTGCAGATTTCTTCATCCGTTTCAGTGATGGTTCCATCCGCTCTCTTTAGCCTTAAAACCTGTTCTTTTACCTTCAGTTTTCCTCTGATAAAGCTGTGGAAAAGTTTGGGATTTTCTTTAGCCTTCCTGGTGATGTCCCTCTCATAGTCTCTCTCTGCCTCTCTCCTTTTACTTAGGTAGTCATTTCTTGCTCTTTTGTAGGTTTGCCAGGCATTTATGTTTTTTCTCCTCCTATACCTTTTCCAACATTTGTCTCTCCACTCCTTAGCTCTTTTATACCCATTATCGAACCATTTTTCTCTGGCATGAATTACACCTACTTTGGTGTGTGTGTGTGTGATTACCTAATTGTGATTACATAATTGTGTTTACGTGAAAGAGCCCAATGCTCGTATGTTCCCGTCTCATGATCGCTTCCATTTTATACTTAGTGATACTTATCATACCTGTCCTTAAAACTATGGATTGAGATAGCATTAACTACCTCATCGCTTAGCCAATTCCAATTATCAACTACTCTTACACTGAAAAAGTATTTCCTTACATCCTGCAAAGAAGTTTTCTTACCAAGCTTCAAACTATGACCTCTAGTTCTAGAGCCAGCCATATCAAAATATCGATTCCTATCCACTCTATCATAACCATGAAGGAATTTAAAGACTGTCACCATATCCTCCCTCACTCTTCTAGCTTCCAGTGATGGTAAGTCTAATTCCCTCAGCCTCTCATCATAACTGAGATTGCGTATTTCTGGCACCAGTTTCGTGGCATGTCTTTGAACTTTTTCAAGCTTAGCTATGTGCTTTTTCAAGTGCGGATTCCAAAAGGGGGCTGCATATTCGAGTTTTGGCCTCACATAGGTTACATAAATATTTCTGAACATTTCCTTGTCCATGTGCCTGAAGGCTACCCTTAAATTTGATAAGAATGCATATGCTGCCCTTACTATGCCATTTGTATGTATTTCTGGAGACAAATCTGCCAGTATGTTTACTCCTAGATCTCTCTCATTTTCTGTCTCTTGAAGTTGTACTCCAGCCACCGAGTAGTCAAGCTTGGGCCTTCTTGCACTTGTACCCATTCTCATTACCTTACATTTTGAAGTATTGAATTTCATTAGCCACTTTTCTGACCACTCATGCAGATTATTTAAATCCTCCTGAAGTTCTCTACCATTGTTCTCGTTTTTTACTTTCTTCACAATCTTTGCATCAGCTGCAAACATATTCATGAATGAATTTACAGACTCTGGTAGGTCATTTACATATACAAGGAACAAAAGTGGCCCTAAAACTGAACCCTGTGGAACTCCACTACTAACTCTTCTCCATTCAGACACTGAGTGTCTTACTCTAACCCTCTGTTCCCTTCCTTCTAAGTAAGTTTTTATCCATTCCAAAACATTTCCACCTATTCTAGCCATTGATTGCAGCTTCCTAATAAGTCTCCCATGTGGAACAGTGTCAAACGCTTTTTGGAAGTCTAGGAATATGCAATCTGCCCAGCCCTTTCTTTCCTGTAAGATTCGGCTTACCTCATCATAAAATTCTAATAAGTTTGTTACTGTTGATCTACCTTCTCTGAAGCCATGTTGCCTCACTGACAAAAAGTTGAAGGATTCCAAGTGAAGAGAGATATGTTTCCTTAGTAGTTTCTCCATAACTTTGCAAACTATGCTGGTCAAGGAAACTGGTCTATAGTTCAGAGCTGTATCCCTCATTCCCTTTTTGAAGATAGGTATCACATTTGCTTGTTTCCAGCATCTTGGAATCTCCCCCGACTCCAGTGACTCCTTAAATATGATACTTAGTGCCACTGATATTGTGTTTGCGCATTTTTTAAGCACATGAGGGGATATGTCATCGGGATCTGTAGCTTTATGAACATCTAAATCCATCAGCGCTTTGCATACCTCTGTGGCTGTAAGGTTGATGTTCTCTAATACCGGCCCTTGAGCTTCTATCACTGCAATCTGAGGGGGTGGGGTATTTTCTACTGTAAATACTGACTGAAACTCCTTGTTCAATTCTTTGCAGATCTCTTCATCCGTCTCAGTGATTGCTTCCATCCGCTCTCTTTAACCTTAAAACCTGTTCTTTTACCTTCAGTTTTCCTCTGATAAAGCTGTGGAAAAGCTTGGGATTTTTTTTAGCCTTCCTGGTGATGTCCCTCTCATAGTCTCTCTCTGCCTCTCTCCTTTTACTTAGGTAGTCATTTCTTGCTCTTTTGTAGGTTTGCCAGGCATTTATGTTTTTTCTCCTCCTATACCTTTTCCAGCATTTGTCTCTCCACTCCTTAGCTCTTTTACACCCATTATCGAACCATTTCTCTCTGGCATGAATTACACCTACTTTGGTGACAGGTATGCAGCAATCTACTATCTTCCCATATTTCTCACAAAAGATGTCATACATTTCTTGTACAGATTTGTTGTAAAATAAGGTTCTCCAGTCAATAACTGCAAAAAGCTCATTCATTTTGATGTAATCTCCTTTCGGATAGTTCCTCCTCATGTCCTCAGTGCCTCTACTCTCAGGAAGAATATCTTCAGTGATATACTCCATCAACAACACACAGTGGTCACTCTTTCCAATTGGTGGTTCATACTCAATTTTTTCAATATCCAACACATTATCTGTGAACACTAGATCAAGTAGTGATGGCTCATCCCCACCCCTGGCCCTTGTTGGTTCCATTACATGTTGGTGTAGGAAATTCCCTTGTACGCAATCTAGGAATCTTGCCCCGAATGAGTCCTCACCACTGTGTGGGTCAAGATTTATCCAATCTATCTCTTTATGATTAAAGTCTCCCATAATCAAAATCCTACATTTTTTTTCCCGTGCCATGTTAACAACTGAGTTTATGACTTCAATAGTACCTATATGACTTTCCTCATAAACTTCAAGCCTATTTTGGTTCCTTGGTGGGTTGTATACAACAGTTATTATAATGCTCTCTGACCCAGTATTTATGCGAGCAACAAGAAATTCCTTGAACTCACTTTCTATAGCCAAGTTTATTTCTTCAACTTGAATCCTTTCACTTATGAGCAGTGCTATCCCTCCACCAGTCCTCTCAGATCTTTCAACCCTTAGTATTCTGAAGCCCTTAGGAAAAACTGTGACACTGTTTATGTCCTCACTCAACTTAGTCTCTGTAATTGCTACTATATCTGCCTTACTGTTGTGAGTCCTATCTTTTAATTCTACTGCCTTACCAGCTAATCATTCAGCATTTGTGTATAACAATCTTAATGAGGCCCCATCCCCTGATCTTCTGTCATTATCTTCTTTATCTCCCCTTTGTCTGGAAGAACTCTCTGTGTGTGTGTGTGTGTGTGTGTGTGTGTGTGTGTGAGTGTGATTACCTAATTGTGATTACCAAATTGTGTTTACGGGAAAGAGCCCAAAGCTCGTATCTTCCCGTCTCCTGATCGCTTCCATTTTATACTTAGTGATACTTATCATACCTGTCCTTAAAACTATGGATTGAGATAGCATTAGCTACCTCCTCGCTTAGCGAAGTCCAATTATCAACTACTCTTACACTGAAAAAGTATTTCCTTACATCCTGCGAAGAAGTTTTATTACGAAGCTTCAAACTATGACCTCTAGTTCTAGAGCCAGCCATATCAACATATTGATCCCTATCCACTCTATCATAACCATGAAGAACTTTAAAGACTGTCACCATATCCCCCCTCACTCTTCTAGCTTCAATTGATGTGTGTGTGATTACCTAATTGTGATTACCTAGTTGTGTTTACGGGAAAGAGCCCAAAGCTCGTATCTTCCCGTCTCCTGATCGGTTCCATTTTATATTTAGTGATACTTATCATACCTGTCCTTAAAACTATGGATTGAGATAGCATTAACTACCTCCTCGCTTAGCGAATTCCAATTATCAACTACTCTTACACTGAAAAAGTATTTCCTTACATCCTGCAAAGAAGTTTTCTTACCAAGCTTCAAACTATGACCTCTAGTTCTAGAGCCAGCCATATCAAAATATCGATTCCTATCCACTCTATCATAACCATGAAGGAATTTAAAGACTGTCACCGTATCCCCCCT
>JAXCGZ010010410.1:17500-32195 GCA_037179515.1 Halocaridina rubra | reverse complement strand
TAGGCAAGAAAATTGCCGTCACCAATGAAGGCCTGTGCACGAAGAAAACATTAAGACAAAAAAATATTAAAAGGTAAAGGACAAGGTAGAAATGAGGTAATGATACATAATAGGAAAAGGACTGGCTGAAAGACTAATGGAAGTAGTGATGACTTAGAGATATAGCAGGGTTAGGCACTGAGATGACGATAGATTCGTCTTTTGAAGGAAGATAGGCTATAAGAATTAGGAGAGACAGAAGGAGAAAGAGAGTTCTAGAGTCTGGAGGTGGATTGGAAGAAGCAGTTGTCTCAGCGACCAATTCATGAGCTACAAATCTCCACACAGTATTTGCGAGATGAGGCAGGTTGGTGGGTGCTACGCGGCCTTAGTAGTGGAAGAGGGATGCAACTTGCCAACTCATCAAAGCAACAGAAAAGAGAAATGAATGATACATTACGGCAAAATGAAAGAAAATTCTGGTTCAAAGGAAGTGAAGATTCATTATTGAATCTGACTGCCTTAGCTTTAACCCTATCAAGGATATAAGTATATGGAGAAGCACCCCAAGATAACCAAGCAGTATTCTTAGCAGTGATGATTAGACCTTTATAGATATTAAGTAAATGTAAAAGGGAAAAGAAATGACGAACACGAAACGAAACAGCCGATTTCCTGGTGATATTCCTTTCATAATCTCTCTCTGCCTCTCTTCTCATACTTAGGTAATCATTTCTTGCTCGTTTGACATTTTGCTAGGCATTTATATTTTTTTTCCTCCACTCCTTAGCTCTCTTACACTCATTATTGAACCATTTCTCTCTGGCATGAATAACTTCTATTTTGTAGAAAGCATGCAACAAGTAACTATCTCCCATATTCCTTACAAAAGATTCATACATCACTTGTACAGAATTTGTTATTAAATAACGTCATCCAGTCAACAACTGCAAAAAGATAATTAATGTTCTTGTAATCTTCTTTCAGACAATACCTCCTCGTGTTCCCTCTTAGCACCCCTACTTTCAGGCAGAACATCTTAGGTGATATACTCTATCAACAACACACAGTGGTCACTTTTTCCAATTGGTTGTTCATACTCGATTTTGTCAATATCCAACACATTATCTGTTAATACTATATCAATCACTGATGACTCATCCCCACCCATAGCCCTTGGTAGTTCCAGTACATGTTGGTGTGGGAAATTTCCATTTACACAATTTAGGAATCTTACAACAAGTGAAGCCTTTCCACTGTGTGGAAGAGCAGGGAAGATGGGCTGTGGCACTCCAGCAGTGCCATCTGAGCGGTTGCTAGCTCCCTCGTCATTGCCCATAGAGCAAAGTAATTCCCTTATTGCTTCATTTTTTATGTTGGCTACCCCTATTGAGGTAGACAGCCAAGGTAGATAGATAATCAAAATCTCACACGTTCTCTCCCTTGTGATCTTAACAGCTAAGTTCATAATTTTAATAGTGCCTATATGACTTTCCTCATAATTCTCTAGCATTTGCTGATTCCTTGGTAGGTATTATGCAACAGCTTTCATAATGCTCTCTTAACTAGTATTTATGTGAACAATTAGAAATTCTTTGAATTCACTTTCTATAGCAAGTTTTTTTCTTCAATCTGCAATCTTTCACTTATAAGTAATGCTATCCCTCCATCTGTCCTTTCAGATCTTCCAACTATTAATATTCTGAAGCCCTTAGGAAACCTTGTGACTCAGGTGATGTTTTCATTTAACTCAGTCTATGTAATCGCTACAATATCTGCCTTACTATTGTGAATCCTATCCTTTAATTCTAGGGCCTTACCAGTTACCCCATCAGCATTTGTGTACAGCAGTCTTAATGAAATTGCATCCCCTGTTCTCCTAGCATTATCTTGTTTATCACCCCTTTGGCTGGAAGAGCCATGAAACAAAAATTTTTCTTCTCTTCTTCATTTCTTCTTATACCTAACCTTTCATCTTCTTGCAGCAGGCTTTTGAACCTTTCCATTTCTACATGTTTTCTATATAGTCTAGTGAACACTGATCTGAACTCTTGAAGGTATTTTTAGGTTCTTAACCTCTAATCAATAATTTTTCATGTATGTCCCCTCTCTCAAAGGTTACTTTCATTGTATTTGCCTTTCTCTCCCTAGAATATGTACCAAAATGCTTACAATATCCTCTGGACCACTTAATACTCCAAGCTTCCTTATCACGTCTTAAAGCCTAACTTTATTATGTTCAAGTCTCCACAGCCACATTGACTCCTGGGATTCACTTATGTCTGAGATTATCACTGAATTCTCTTTATCAGGTGCCTGTTTGATCTGTGGATTAATCCATTCAATCAAAAGGTATTTATTTTTTTTCTATTACTGTTTGTAGTCAAGAGTATTTGTATATTCCAGATGCAGATCACTCACTGCATTTTTCTTCACAGCATCTGCAAAAGATCTTGTCATGCCCTCATGTTCTGTATTCATCTCCTGCATATTCTGTATTCATCTCCTGAAAATCTTTTCTAAGCTGTTTGATGTTTCTTTTGTCTGGACATTCCAGCTCATATCTCTCAGAAGAGAGCAGTGAACTAATATTTAATTCCTTTAGCTTGTCACACAACTGTTTGTTGTTATCTTCTTGTTTAGAAATCCTGCCCTCTACTTCTTTCTTTTTCTCTTCCAGCTTTTTTATTCTCCTCTAGTTTTTTTTATAATTTCTCTTAGTGCATTATTTTCTTTTAATTTACTTTCAAAGCCTTCTTCCATTTCTCTAACCATATTCTGAATTTTTTCATGAAGGTTTGAACTAGGGTCGAAAGGTCCCTAACGTTTTGCATCAGATTCCTAAGAGCTAATCCCCCACAACCCCCGGGGATCCTCTACTACCACTCTCTTGACTATTGAATGGGGGGGGGATTAGAGATATTGATGTTTTATATTGGCGATAGAATCTCATATAATGCAAAAAAAAAATACTTAACCTCACTCATATTTGCTTTACCATCTTATGAGCATTAATTTCGTTAACTAGTTAATCTTTTCAGTGAATCATTTTCCTGGTAACACACACCCTAACTTAAAATTTGACTATGGTTATAATAAAAACCCACATGAAGAAAAGCTTGAATACCCAACCAAGGAAAAACACTTTATGCCTTGAATACCTGACTATTAATTTCATTCTTCACTGCTGAACCGATCATTTCAGAAGAAAGAGATTAGTCACTTTTTAACGAAGATATGCTATCACAGGATGAAGTTTCAGAAGTGAGCAATACAAAATCTAATTCGATTTAAATGAAAAATTTTATAAAAAAGAGAAAAAAAGAAGAAAAAGACAACCGTGAGCTACTTGAAACCTCAACTCAACAATCTTAGTGGCTCGTTTTCTTTTGTATTTTATTTGTATTGTATTTTGACTTCTTTTTTTTATGAGTGTAACTGTCCTAATCAATAAAGACCCGGGCACGAGAAAACATGAAGACGAAGGAAAAGAAAAAGCTTAAGGACAAGGCAGAGATGAGGTAATATCACACAAAAGAAAACGACAGATGGTAAAAACAGTCAATGTACAGAGGACCTAGAGATATGGAGGACTAGACCCTTAGATGACTGTACAAACGTACAGATTGTAAATAATATTTTTTATCAAAATATGTAATTATTGTAAATAGGCAATCATTTAGTAATTATTAAGTTATTTTAAAGTTGTATTTAATGGGTCAATAATTTTTCTTGGGTTGTTTGTAGCTCCTCCCACTGAAATAGCTGTACATATAAATAACCCTGAATTTGATCATTAAATCAGTTCAATATTCTGCTTGTATTGGTGAACATCCTCTTTTATATATTAGGTAAAATAACTCTTGCTTTCCGTTTGAAGTAGAGAAGTACCTACAGTCGTTGCATTGGTGATCCCAGAGTATTTCTATCTCTCACCCACGCCATGACAAACATCAAACCTTCTACAGTTGCAACAGACCTTATTGCTAACTTCAAACTCCCGACGTTCTCCACCATCGACGCCCACATCTGGTTTCGACGTGCAGAAATGCAATTTCGTTTAAAGAAGATCACAAATTCCGGAACATAAGCTGATCATGTTTTATCATTCATTCCTGACACACTCTTACCCCAGATATCAGACTGGTTGGAATCCCAGGGTGACAACGCCATTGCATACCAGGACTTGAAAACCTTCCCCTTGAAGAAATTCTCTCCATCTCCAGAGAAAAGAGTCAAAATGATATTAGACCTTTCAAAACAGGCACTAGGTGATCAACCCCCTTCTAACACACTTGATGAGATGAGAGCTATTACCTGTCTTCCTCCCGACAGTTCGGGTACCAGTCAGACAATAGATGTACTCCTCGCCCTTTGGTTACAGCGTCTTCCTGAATCTGTCCGTGCTGCAATCACAGATTTTTCAACTCTCTATGATGCATCTCTGGCAGCCCGTGCAGACAGTCTTCTCAATGCACAAAATGCAGGTAGTCATCCACCAGTATATGCCAGCACACCTCCTAACATTACCAATATCAATCACATGTACTCCAGCCCTCCAGATGAAGCCGTTGCTGCTGCCACATCTTCATCTCGATCGTCATTCTACAATAATGCCCTCACACGACCTCGAGCTAAAGAAATTACCTCATATTCTCACAAAAGACTGGATGTCATGTCCAAAATCTGTTACTATCATGCCCGCTTTGGTCATGCTGCCAAAAACTGCAAAAAACCATGTATATGGACAAAAAACTTGCTTTAAGGTCGTTGCTGCCTGTGGCGGCCTCTGTCTCAGTTAATGTTTTCTTCCTAGTTGATTCCATTACAGGTATCAAATTCTTGGTTGACACAGGTGCCTGCAGGTCTCTCATCCCGAAGTCCATGGTCCACAGTGGTTGTAGTTCAGGTACTGACAACAAATTGGTAGCTGCCAATGGGAATTGCATCACTACTTATGGATACAAAGTTCTCCAGCTATCCTTAGCCAACAGAACTTTTATGTGGAAATTTATTATTGCAGATGTTTCTCTACCTCTCATTGGAGCTGATTTTTTGCACATTTCCATCTCCTTGTCGATGTCGCTAATCACTGCCTCGTGGACACCAACACCTTATCCTCAATTGCCATTGTTACCGCACCTGCTGACCTTGCTCTTTACATATCTAATGCCCAAGATGATTACTCCTTCCTGCAGTCTACATATCCTGAAGTCTTCAAACCAGAACTTCGCCTATCTTCCCGCACACCTGCAAGTCATGATATTTTTCATTTCATACGAACTTCAGGTCCTCCAGTATTCTCAAAGTTTTGTCGGCTGTCTCCAGAAAAACTCACCACAATAAAAAAGGTCTTCAAGGAAATGGAAGAAATGGGTCTATTTCAAAAGGCATCCAGCCCATGGGCATCCCCATTGCGCATAGTAATAAAAAAAAAGATGTCACACTACAACCCTGCAGCGACTACAGGTGATTGAATATGATGACAGAACCTGATCATTACCCTCTCCCTAACATTGCTGATGTCACGACATACCTACATGGGGCCAAGATAGTTTCCAAACTGGACTTACTCAAAGGTTACTATCAAGTCCCTATGAATCCTGAAGACATTCCCAAGACAGCCATAACCACTCCCTTTGGAACATATATGTTCATCTACTCTTGCTTCAGCCACAGAAATGCCGGAGCCACTTTCCAACTCATGATGGATGGGATTTTGGGTGACCTACCTTTCTGTGTTGCTTATGTGGATGACATCCTAGTTTTCTCACCTAATCATGACACCCACACCAAACACCTCCACCAAGTTCTTGAACATCTTCGCTGTGCTGGTCTCATTGTCAGGCACGACAAGTGTGTATTTGGAGTCAAAGAAGTAGAGTTCCTGGGACACTGTATCTTCTCCAAGGGTGTCCTTCCCCTCCAAGAAAAAGTTACCGGCGTCCAGACATTCCCTAAGTCTACTACTATCAAGGCCTTGCAAGAATTTGTAGGAATGGTCAACTATTACCATTGTTTTTTACAAAACATTGCTTCACTAAAATCACTATCCTGGGGCCCTGCCCAAGAAGATGCCTTTAATGCTGCCAAAAAAGCTCTTTCCTCTGCAGCCCATCTTAACTTTCCAACACCTGGTCTACCTCTCATCTTGTCTACTGATGCCAGTGATACTGCAGTGGGAGCTGTCCTTGAACAGTTTAATCATGGAGTTTGTCAACCACTCGCCTTCTTCAGTAGAAAGCTTACTCCTGCTGAAACCCATTACTCCACCTTCGACAGTGAGCTTCTTGCTATTTATTCCGCTGTCTGCCACTTCAAGCAGTTTCTCGAAGGTGTCTTATTTACCATCCAAGCGGATCACCTTCCACTTGTACACACTTTTACCAAGCAAGCAGATCTATGTTCCGCAAGAAAACAAAGACACCTCTCTACTATATCTGAGTTTAACTGTGCTTTGCAACAGGTCTCGGGAAAAAAGAATCCTGTCGCTGATGCACTTTCAAGAAACACTATTTCATCCATGTCCCTTGGCCTCAACTACAGACACCTCGCAGAATTACAGGTACAAGATCCTGAAATGAAATCTTGTCGTACATCCTCATATCTCTTCAGTGGGAAAATTTACCAATAGACGAACAAGGGACCACCATCTTGTGTGAGGTGAGTTCAGGACGACCTTGCCCCTGGATTCCTCAACCTCTTCAACAACACGTATTCCAACTTATTCATGGACTTTCTCATCCCTCCGGCCAATCAACTGCTATGCTCCTCAAGAAAAAATTCATATGGCACGGCATAACAAAAGACGCTAAATCTTGGTCCCGACATACTGAATCTGGAATTGGTACTTTTCCTCAGCCACAAAGACGTTTTTCCCATGTCCATATTGACATTGTTGGACCTCTTCCTCCATCAGAAAACTACAAACACATATTCACAATAGTGGACCTCTCAACCCGATGGCCCGAGGCAGTGAAAGAGGCTACTGCCTCCTCCTGTGCTTCTGCCTTCCTATCTGCCTGGATCTGAAGATTTGACATCCCCAACCATATTACATCAGATAGGGGTTCCACATTTACATCCAAACTTTGGAACTCTCTCAGTCAGGTCCTTGGCTCCACAAACCATCACACAACGTCCAACAATCCAGAAGCCAACGGCATGGTTGAACGCATGCACAGAACACTAAAGGCAGCCCTCATCACCCGCTGCACAAGCAATTCTTGGACACATCAACTACCTTGGGTACTCCATTGACTCTGAACTACTCCCAAAGAAGGTCTTAACGTAGCCTCAGCCGAGATGGTAAATGGCGACCCCTTGGTGGTACCTGCATAGTTTTTCCCAAACAACAATCACCGTGAAGATCTCGATCGTCTTCAATAGATAGTTGGAAAATACACACCTGTAAAACAAACATTTCAGAATAACAGAAAAACTTTCATTCCACGAGACCTCAACACAGCCACCCACGTCTTCATCAGAACAGAGATTCATTGGACGCCTCTAACACCTCCTTACACTGGACCGTATAGAGTCATACGACAACGTTCAAAGGCATTCCTCCTCATCTTCCATGGCAATGAGGAGTGGACATCCATTGACCGCTTGAAAGTCGCCTACCTTCAAGAAGATGATCCTCCTCCTATTCGTTTCTCTAGGGCAGGACGCCCTTTAGTCTCTTCCAAGGGGGAAGCATTGTACAAACGTACAAATTGAAAATAATATTTTTTATCAAAATATGTAATTATTGTAAATAAGCCATCATTTAGTAATTATTAAGTTATTTTAAAGTTGTATTTAATGGGTCAATAATTATCCTTGGGTTGTATGTAACTCCTCCCACTGACATAGCTGTACATATAAATAACCCTGAATTTGATCATTAAATCAGTTCAATATTCTGCTTGTATTGGTGAACATCCTCTTTTATATATTAAGTAAAATAACTCTTGCTTTCCGTTTGAAGTGGTGAAGTAACTACAGTCATTACATGACGATTGATCTACTTTTTGAAGGATGATAGGTCATAAGAATTAAGAAAGACAGAAGGAGGAAGAGAGTTCAAGAGTCTGGAGGTAGATGGGAAAAAGCAGTCGCTGCACCAACCAATCCGCAAGCTACAAATCTCCACACAGTACCTGTGAGATGAGGCCGCTTGGCGAGTGTTACACTGCCTTGGCAGTAGGAGAGGGATGCAACTCGCCAACTTATCAGAACAGCGATGGAAGTAGTAGCGATAGAAAAGAGTAAGGGAAGATACCTTTCGGCGAAGAGCGAGAGAATGCACATTAGAGGACGCCCTTTAGTCTCTTCCAAGGGGGAAGCATTGTACAAACGTACAAATTGAAAATAATATTTTTTATCAAAATATGTAATTATTGTAAATAAGCCATCATTTAGTAATTATTAAGTTATTTTAAAGTTGTATTTAATGGGTCAATAATTATCCTTGGGTTGTATGTAATTCATCCCACTGAAATAGCTGTACATATAAATAACCCTGAATTTGATCATTAAATCAGTTCAATATTTTGCTTGTATTGGTGAACATCCTCTTTTATATATTAAGTACAATAACTCTTGCTTTCCGTTTGAAGTGGTGAAGTAACTACAGTCATTACATGACGATTGATCTACTTTTTGAAGGATGATAGGTCATAAGAATTAAGAAAGACAGAAGGAGGAAGAGAGTTCAAGAGTCTGGAGGTAGATGGGAAAAAGCAGTCGCTGCACCAACCAATCCGCGAGCTACAAATCTCCACACAGTACCTGTGAGATGAGGCCGCTTGGCGAGTGTTACACTGCCTTGGCAGTAGGAGAGGGATGCAACTCGCCAACTCATCAGAGCAGCGATGGAAGTAGTAGCGATAGAAAAGAGTAAGGGAAGATACCTTTTGGCGAAGAGAGAGAGAATGCAGATTAGAAGTATGGAAAGGACATTTTTTTTAACAAGATATGGGACCGCAGAATCAGGTTCATCAGAGGTTATAAAAGCTTCCCCCCCCCGAATTACACAAAAAAATACTTAATTCGTTGCTAGCTGATGTTGCCTGCGTCTTCTCTCCCCTCTTCAAATTTCCGCAAATTTTTTATTTTTTATTTTTTTAGGACTGTCCCTCTTACTAAACCAATTTTTTTCTACTCACAAAATCTCTGCAAACTTTTTATTGCAAGTTAGGTTGATTTTTTTCTCACTTGTGGTGGTTTACTTAAAACACAAGGAATATTCGAGATATACTGACAGCGTCTGTTGTAATGTCCGCCGTGTGTGTATGTAATTAGCTAATTGTGCTTACTGGAAAAAGCCCTATGGTCGTAACACCTTGTCTCCTGGTGGGTTCCAGTTTTGTTCTCAGTGATACTTACCATATTTGTCCTTATAATTATTAATTCAGAGAGCATTATCTACCTCCTAGCTTAGCAAATTCCAATCATCAACTACTCTTACAATGAAAGAGTACGTCCTTACCTCTTGCAAAGAAGTCTTCTTACGAAGTTTCAAATTATGACCTCTAGTTCTAGTGTCCTCCATATCAAAATATCGATCCCTATCCCCTCAGTCAAAACCATGGAGAATTTGAAAATCTTCACCATATCCCCCCCTCATTCTTCCATCTTCGACTGTTAGTAAGTCTAGTTCCCTCATCCTCTCCATTTTCGTGGCATGTTTCTGACATTTTTTGCAGATTATTTGTGTATGTGTGTGTTTGTGTTTGTGATTACCTAATTGTGATTACCTAATTGTGTTTACGGGAAAGAGCCCAAAGCTCGTATCTTCCCGTCTCCTGATCGGTTCCATTTTAGACTTAGTGATACTTATCGTACCTGTCCTTAAAACTATGGATTGAGATAGCATTAACTACCTCCTCGCTTAGCGAATTCCAATTATTAACTACTCTTACACTGAAAAAGTATTTCCTTACATCCTGCAAAGAAGTTTTCTTACGAAGCTTCAAACTATGACCTCTATTTCTAGAGCCAGCCATATCAAAATATCGATCCCTATCCACTCTATCATAACCATGAAGGAATTTAAAGACAGTCACCATATCCCCCTTCACTCTTCTAGCTTCGAGTGATGGTAAGTATAATTCCCTCAGCCTCTCATCATAACTGAGATTGCGTATTTCTGGCACCAGTTTCGTGGCATGTCTTAGAACTTTTTCAAGCTTAGCCATGTGCTTTTACAAGTGTGGATTCCAAAAGGGGGCTGTATATTCGAGTTTTGGTCTCACATAGGTTACAAAAATATTTCTGAGCATTTCCTTGTCCATGTGCCTGAAGGCTACCCTTACATTTGATAAGAATGCATATGCTGCCAGTATGTTTACTCCTAGATCTCTCTCATTTTCTGTCTCTTGAAGTTGTACTCCAGCCACCGAGTAGTCAAGCTTGGGCCTTCTTGCACTTGTACCCATTCTCATTACCTTACATTTAGAAGTATTGAATTTCATTAGCCACTTTTCTGACCACTCATGCCAGTATGTTTACTCCTAGATCTCTCTCATTTTCTGTCTCTTGAAGTTGTACTCCAGCCAACGAGTAGTCAAGCTTGGGCCTTCTTGCACTTGTACCCATTCTCATTACCTTACATTTTGAAGTATTGAATTTCATTAGCCACTTTTCTGACCACTCATGCAGATTATTTAGATCCTCCTGAAGTTCTCTACCATTGTTCTCGTTTTTTACTTTCTTCACAATCTTTGCACCATCTGCAAACATATTCATGAATGAATTTACGGACTCTGGTAGGTCATTAACATATACAAGGAACATAAGTGGCCCTAAAACTGATCCCTGTGGAACTCCACTACTAACTCTTCTCCATTCAGACACTGAGCGTCTTACTCTAACCCTCTGTTCCCTTCCTCCTAAGTAAGTTTTTATCCATTTCAAGACATTTCCACCTATTCTAGCCATTGCTTGCAGCTTCCTAATAAGTCTCCCATGTGGAACAGTGTCAACGTCTTCTGGAAGTCTAGGAATATGCAATCTGCCCATCCCTCTCTTTCCTGTAAGATTTGGCTTACCTCATCATAAAATTCTAATAAGTTTGTTTGTGTGTGTGTGTGTGTGTGTGTGTGTGTGTGTGTGTGTGTGTGTGTGTTTGTGTGTGTGTGTGTGTGTGTGTGTGTGTGTGTGTGTGTGTGTGTGTGTGTGTGTGTGTGTGTGTGTGTGTGGGTGTGAAGGTGGTTTGATGCTATCGATTTTTGTCTGCCAAACCTGAGAACCAGAATTCAATTTCTCTAGAATTTGTGACAAAAGAGTTTAATTATTTGCAATGTTTAGTTTCACAGCCTCAGTAAGGCAAACTCTCATGAAAAGTATTATCATATGTTATTATAGATCTTGTTAGGAGATATAATGCTTTTAGATATTTACCTTTGACTATTTTTCTTTTTGGAGCCTTTGCTAAAATGGAATTCGAGATGAAAAGCTTACCAGTTGCGTAATAAGATTTACAATAGCTAATAAACGACTTGATAAATGAAGAATTATTGCTTTTGATTTTGTTTTCAATGTATTAATTTCACTCGTTGGGGATGTTGAAGTAAGCATAATCAAGTTAAGATTTTTCTTTTTTCGCGAACGCTGAGTTGTGGTAGATGTATGAATAATTTATAATGTTTATCCCTTTCGATCTCAGCAGACTTAAAGAGTATACATGTTAAAAGGAAAAAAAAAAAATATATATATATATATATATATATATATATATATATATATATATATATATATATATATAATATATATATATATATATATATATATATATATATATATATATATATATATATATATATATATATATAAATATATATATATATATATATATATATATATATATATATATATATATATATATATATATATATATATATATATATATATATATATATATATATATATATATATATATATATATATATATATATATATATATATATATATATATATATATATATATATATATATATATATATATATATATATATATATATATATATATATATATATTTTTATATATATATATATATATATATATATATATATATATATATATATATATATATATATATATATATATATATATATGAATCATTTTTTTTTTACCTCGACCGGGACTCGAACCTAGGACTTATGATTACTAAGTCAAGGCGCTACCACTACACCACAGAAGGTTAAAAGGAATCCAACATTATAGCTTATATATGCTATACTTAGGAATGAACGCATTCTAACTGAATGCCACTATGTTCATATTACAGATTCCCCAACCTCACTCGTGGCTTCATTTTAGCATTTAATTCAATTCCCAATCTCATTCGGGCCATGAAATAACAAGATAAGCACATTACATATGTGAAAACATGAATCATTTTTTTACCCCGACCAGGACTCGAACCTAGGACTTATGATTACTAAGTCAAGGCGCTACCACTACACCACAGAAGGTTAAAAGGAATCCAACCTTATAGCTTATATCTGCTATACTTAGGAATGAACGCATTCTAACTGAATGCCACTATGTTCATATTACAGATTCCCCAACCTCACTCGTGGCTTCATTTTAGCATTTAATTCAATTCCCAATCTCATTCGGGCCATGAAATAACCAGATAAGCACATTACATATGTGAAAACATGAATCATTTTTTTAATCCGACCAGGACTCGAACCTAGGACTTATGAATACTAACTCAAGGCGCTACCACTACACCACAGAAGGTTAAAAGGAATCCAACCTTATAGCTTATATCTGCTATACTTAGGAGTGAACGCATTCTAACTGAATGCCACTATGTTCATATTACAGATTCCCAACCTCACTCTTGGCTTCATATTAGCATTTAATTCAATTCCCAATCTTATTCGGGCCATGAAATATCCAATTAAGCACATTACATATGTGAAAACATGAATCATTTTTTTACCCTGACCAGGACTCGAACCTAGGACTTATGATTACTAAGTCAAGGCGCTACCACTACACTACAGAAGGTTAAAAGGAATCCAACCTTATAGCTTATATCTGCTATACTTAGGAATGAATGCATTCTAACTGAATGCCGCTATGTTCATATTACAGATTCCCCAACCTCACTCGTGGCTTCATATTAGCATTTAATTCAATTCCCAATCTCATTCGGGCCATGAAATATCCAATTAAGCACATTACATATGTGAAAACATGAATCATTTTTTTACCCCGACCAGGACTCGAACCTAGGACTTATGATTACTAAGTCAAGGCGCTACCACTACACTACAGAAGGTTAAAAGGAATCCAACCTTATAGCTTATATCTGCTATACTTAGGAATGAATGCATTCTAACTGAATGCCGCTATGTTCATATTACAGATTCCCCAACCTCACTCGTGGCTTCATTTTAGCATTTAATTCGATTCCCAATCTCATTCGGGCCATGAAATAACAAGATAAGCACATTACATATGTGAAAACATGAATCATTTTTTTACTCCGACCGGGGCTCGAACCTAGGACTTATGATTACTAAGTCAAGGCACTACCACTACACCACAGAAGGTTAAAAGGAATCCAACCTTATAGCTTATATCTTCTATACTTAGGAATGAACGCATTCTAACTGAATGCCACTATATTCATATTACAGCTTCCCCAACCTCACTCGTGGCTTCATTTTAGCATTTAATTCAATTCCCAATCTCATTCGGGCCATGAAATAACCAGATAAGCACATTACGTATGTGAAAACATGAATCATTTTTTTTACCCCGACCGGGACTCGAACCTAGGACTTATGACGCTACCACTACACCACAGAAGGTTAAAAGGAATCCAGCCTTATAGCTTATATCTGCTGTACTTAGGAATGAACACATTCTAACTGAATGCCACTATGTTCATATTACAGATTCCCCAACCTCACTCGTGGCTTCATTTTAGCATTTAATTCAATTCCCAATCTCATTCGGGCCATGAAATAAACAGATAAGCACATTACATATGTGAAAACATGAATCATTTTTTTACACCGACCGGGACTCGAACCTAGGACTTATGATTACTAAGTCAAGGCGCTACCACTACACCACAGAAGGTTAAAAGGAATCCAACCTTATAGCTTATATCTGCTATACTTAGGAATGAACGCATTCTAACTGAATGCCACTATGTTCATATTACAGTAGTGGTGTAGTGGTAGCGCCTTGACTTAGTAATCATAAGTCCTAGGTTCGAGTCCCGGTCGGGGTAAAAAAATGATTCATGTTTTCACATATGTAATGTGATTATCTGGTTATTTCATGGCCCGAATGAGATTGGGAATTGAATTAAATGCTAAAATGAAGCCACGAGTGAGGTTGGGGAATCTGCAATATGAACATAGTGGCATTCAGGTGGAATGCGTTCAGTCCTAAGTATAGCAGATATAAGCTATAAGGTTGGATCCCTTTTAACCTTCTGTGGTGTAGTGGTAGCACCTTGACTTAGTAATCATAAGTCCTAGGTTCGAGTTCCGGTCGGGGTAAAAAAATGATTCATGTTTTCACATATGTAATATGCTTATCTGGTTATTTCATGGCCCGAATGAGATTGGGAATTGAATTAAATGCTAATATGAAGCCACGAGTGAGGTTGGGGAATATGTAATATGAACATAGTGGCATTCAGTTAGAATGCTTTCATTCCTAAGTATAGCAGATATAAGCTATAAGGTTGGATTC